>JAQQSY010004400.1:0-12320 GCA_028646535.1 Procyon lotor
GTGTGTGTGTGTGTGTCTAGGGAACAGGGATCAACCACTGATAGACCATCCGAGTGTGAGTGTGTGTGTGCGTGTGGGTGTGTGGGTGTAGGGAACAGGGACCAACCACTGACAGACCATCTGAGTGTGCGTGTGTGTGGGTGTGTGGGTGTAGGGAACAGGGACGAACCATTGACAGACCATCCGAGTGTGTGTGTGTGTGTGTGTGTGTGTGTAGGGAACAGGGACCAACCTCTGACAGACCATCCGAGGGGAGGTCGAATAGGCGGGAAGGCTGGAAGGAAACTCCCTGGTGCCCGGTTTCGGAGGAGGGCAGAAGGGGTGTGTAGAGGAGCACGGAGCTGCCTGTCACAGGGCAAAGGCCCTGGGGTTGCTGAATCAGAGGTCCAGGCTGCCGGGAAAGAGCCGTGTAAGGAGGAGCCGGTCATGAGGACTGTGCCTCAGCGGCGAGCTCCACTGCCACCACCACCACACAGGATTCCCCCTCCTCCTTAGTTTGCAGAAGAAGAAACTATTTTCTCCAGCTTTGGTCTCCTCTGTCACCCCCAAGCCACGGGGACAGGCTTCTGGGAGGATTTGCCTCTGTCTCCTGATACACACTCAGGGCCGCTCTCACTAACTTTTGAGCGTGGTCTAATGAAGTGTGGTACCTGAGCTAAAAGACAGTTGTAGTTATGTTTAAAACAGCTCTTAAAGAATAAGTAAATGAACTGACAAAAGATCCAACGAATAAGTAACTGTGGCAGCTTGCAAACATTTTTCCAAAATTCCTTTACTTGTCGACACTTTGGACAGAGATGGAGGTGGTGACCCCACCGCCCAGATCTGGGTTCGTTCTGCTTGGACAAGCAATGGGGATGGTGGTCTCATTTCTCGGCGCTGGCTTCAAGAAACTGGTAAATGTTACTTCCCACTTCTTGGGACACACAGTGTGGGACCCCAGCCGCTGTTCTGGGAGGCAGTCAGGCCACCTTGTGGACAGCCCGCTCGGAGTGGCCCTGACTCCCTGGCTCTGGGATGCAGCACCTCGGAAGCAGGTACAGTTGACTTGTCCCAACGGATGCCACGGGGAGCAGAGCCAAGCTCCCCGGCTAAGCCCCTGCTCAGCTAAATAGTGAACAAAAGAAGTACATGTTGTTTTAAGACACTAAGCTTTGGGCTAATTTGTTCTGCATCCACAGATCACTAAATCTGATTTATGAATGAGTTTTATGCTATAGAAGAAAGTGTTATGATCTAGATCTGTGGCTGAACTACAGTTTTCACAGACATTTTATTACTGGAGAACAGGCTACATGGCCTTGGGGGGTCAGATGCAACCAGACGTTAGCACCTCAGTCTCCTTATCTGTAGAGAGAATGTACATCTTCTGCTTGTGTTGTGAGCATGAGGGTCCATGGGCAGAGTGTCGAGCAATGCCCTTGACAGACAGCACCCCTCAACAACGTCGGTTCCTTCTTTTTCACCCAACTCCCTTCCCCACTCCTAGGTGATCAGTGATTAGTGTTTTTGGTTTGTTTTCAGAAGTGACCTAGATAGGTACCTTGGTGAGAGCCATTGTCTCAGAGGAGAGCGAGGCGAGGCCCAGAGTTCAGACCTGGGAGAGAACAGTCTTCTGTAGTTTGGACATTTTTCAGTAAACGATTTGCATGTACGACCTTTCAACAGGAGGGTGCCAGAAGGGACTCCTGAGTGTGCGTCAGACTGGCTTCTACCCCACCCCCCATCCTACCAGGGGGCGTCCACTCATCCATGAGTGGCTGTGTGATGTGAACACTGAGGGCCATACAAAGTGTGGAGCGAGTTATCTGATGTGTGAAGGTTGGGGTTGGGCTAGAATACGGCATTCCCCAAAGGATGACCTCAGGAATACCAGTGGCAGAGGGTAGAGGGCAGTTCCCAGGTGGGCAGGTCCTGTGGCTCTCATCGCTGCAAGACTTTTCAGGGCCTTGGAATCCAGTGGCGTATCATGTTCATGTTGACCCAGACTTCCACGATCCATGTCTGGGTATGACTTGAAAGACTGGGGGCCTCATGGTTATCAGTCGGGCAGCCCTAATCTCTAGGGTCTGAGATGGTATTAAATTTAAAAAAGTTACAGAGAACGTCAGGTTTATTTTTTACCTTCTCTTTGCCCTTCTTCGCAGTTCTCCTAATTGGCTTCAGGGGGCTCCTGCTCCCCCCTTTCCATGCTACCCTGGCATGGGCGCTGCTTCCCCTGACTTAGGGTTTCTCCTGTGCTTGGAGGACCCTAACCCTGACCTGTCCCTCCACCAACCTCTCCATCAAAACACTTATTCCCTTGCACCTCATTGCCTCAGAGCCTGGTTCTGCCTCCCGATTTCTCCCCAAGACTTCAAAGATGTCCCTCACTATTGTGGTAGGGGTACTCTGGTATCTCTCTGCCTGCTCTGGCATTCTGGAATTTACTCATGTGGAGCCAATGAAGATCTGCAGCTGGAGGCTCACCTTTTCTTTCCTTGGATCCAAGGTCTTGGGAATTTACGAGTCTTTTTCTGTAAAGGGCCAGACAGTCCATATTTTCAGCTCCTCTGGCCATCTGGTCTCTACTGCAACCACTCAGCTGTGCTGTGACGATGGGAAGGGACCACAGGCAGTAGGTAAATGAGTGGGCGTGGCCACATTGTCCAGAGCACCGTAGTTTGCCTCTTCTGGCTGTAGGATGTATCATGGGTCCCCTTGGAACATCTGAACATTCACCAAATAATTATTTTTCCTCCCAGCCACAGGCTGGATAATAAGCTATAGAATTTGTTTTACATTTTATTTCACCCAAGGGTTGGAACCTGTGCCTGAGCTTGAACCCTGAGGTACAGTCAGACTCTTGGCTGACTGCTGAGGGCCTGTGAGTGGACACAGACAGGGAGGTTTGGGAGACCGTGAGTGAGTCACGGTCAGTCAGTACCCTGACACAGGGGAGTCACCAAGCAATGGTTTCAGGTGATTTTATTCTGGAAATTACAGGTGGACTTTGACGGGCTCTGAAGGCAGTTCCAGTGCCTGACCTTCTGACATGGATTCAAAGCCTGGCTTCCCTCCTCACTCCCACCCTCTTCCTGTGCAGATCCCTCCCTTGGCTGCTGCAGCTTGCAGTACTGGGTGCTAACCTGCCCTACTTAATTCCCTCTGCCCAGATCAAATAGGAACCGATGCGTGTTAGAAAAATGAATTGAAACTGTGACTGTAATATTGAGCTATTGAATTATTTTGATGGACTCCAAAGCCTGACACAGGCACACCTGGCAACCGCAGCCTCGGCTTTGTCCGGCTCCTTATTAGCTTTGGAGTGAGCTGTCTCAGCATCCTGTCTTGCTCCAGGGATGGCTTCTCAGCCCCGAGAGCCTGTCACCCTCTGCATCCCTAGCAAATGTTATACGTGAGGCAGGGTGGAGACACACGGGGCACAAAGCTTTTTTGTTGTCCCTGCTGACCCTGCATGGAGCTGGTTTGTTCTGCCGCTGCTCTTTAGCACATCTAAGCATCCCAGCTGGTGGACATCAAGAGACTGGATCCAAAGAATAACTGTTGTCCCCACAACGGTGTCAAGACTGTGAAGGGTCTGAGTTTTTACCCTAGGGGCAAGCTCACAAGTTAGCCTGGCACAGGTGGTTTAGGGTGCAGCACCCCTGGCTTTGAGACAAAGGAGTTTGTTAAATGCTGCAGAGCACTTGCCCTTGCCTGCAAGTCCCGTGGGCCCCAGGGCAGGTGGGTCTGGAGGGAGGGTGGATGCCTGTTCCCACGGTCGGTGTGTTACAGCTGAGGAACTTGAGTTTTGGGGGACCTGAATCTTTCAGTAATGGCAGTAAGCTTGCCTGCTCTTTGCTCTGGAGGGAGAGGCTACTTCTGCAGAGAGTTTCTCAGCTTAGGCTTCATGAGCATTTTGGGCTGGATAATTCTTTGTGGTTGGGGACTTTCCTGTGCATCCCAGGATGTTCGCTTGGCAGCCGTCCTGGCGTCTACACGCCAGATGCCCTTAGCATCCTCATCCCAATTATGACAAGCAAAAATGTCTCCAGACGTTGCCAAGTGTCCACTGTGGGGAAAAACTGCCCCTGATGGAGAACCACTGCCCTGTAGTATGGACACATGTGTACTCACTGTTTAAATATCCTTGAGAAGAAAAGGCATTCTTAGAATGAAGGGAAGTCAGTGTCTCTGATCATAAGGCAAGTAGCAATGTGAAAGACCCATGAAGAACTGTTTTCCTGGTGAATGTCATGTTACCTGGGTGGGACAGGATGGCAGTGGTGCTCAGCATCTGGTCTGTGGCCCAGAGGTGGACTATAAGATGCGCTCATGAGCTGTATAGCCATCCCTGAATGCAAGACATTTCTTTGCTGCTATGGGTGAAGGGAAAGTAATTCGGTAGACTTTTGTTTTTACATGTGATTAAGGCCTACTTGTTAGTACCCTACTAAGTTATTAAGGGCCAGTAAAATCTGGTGTTTAAATCAGAGAGGCATCGATTGACAGCATACCAAATGTTGAATCTCAGCCATCTGCTGAGTATTACCACCACAGAATTAATTTCTAGGATATAAGAATAAGCTCGAATTTTGTTAAAAATGTGATCATTGTTATTTTTTGGTGGCCAGGTTTTAAGTTTGATAGGTTGCTTTTGTGATCCTCCTAAAAGTGTACATTCTGTGATGTGAAGTGTTGCTCGCTTTCCGCTGACAGTGATCGCGTATGCGTGACTGGTGTGAGGTGCTGCTGACCACAGCCACCGCAGAGGAGGTGGTTGGTGGCCCTGTTGCTGGAGGTGATGCTGCCTGTGTTGTGCTTTATGATGGATGACACATGTAAATTTATAGCTCAATGGAGCGGCACAATTTTAACATAGGAAAACCACCAGGAGATTTTAACTCCAAGATTTATCTATTATACATGACTTTGGAAGTTGATGTTCAGATATTGACAAGGAATCTAAGCAATAGGATTTGTCCATACTGCTGACTGGATATGATGGTGGCCTCTGACTCATGTAACTTTCAAGTATTCACAAGTTTGGGATCCAGCAATGGCCCTGATACAGTCATTTGACTAATTTCCTTCTAAAAGCTAAACATGAGTCAAATAGCAGATTTTGGGCAAATGCTGAAGGTTCTACCTAGTTTACTGATGACAATACATATTCTGTGAGAAGCCTGGCTGGTCCACACACCTGGGCACCGTGACCAGTCTCCTTCTGCAGGTAAAATGCTCAAGACAGTGGTGCGTTCTTTCATGTCTCTTGAGTTGCTCAATGTTTTTATTGGCTGCTCTTCTTCACCTTAATACTAAAATACTATTAGATTTATCCTTATTAATATAGGTTTTATTCCATAATGCTTTTTATTAACCTGTCAGTGTATAGTGTTGCCATTAAAATTGTGTGTGTGTGTGTGTGTGTGTATTTTTTTTTTTTTTCTCCTTAAAATCCAGTATGGAAACTTAAGGACACATGCACTGCAGTTTAAATGGTATTCCCTAATCTTCTTTTGACCATGGGGTGCTGACTTTTGGTCAAGCATTTTTCTTTTTCGGTCAAGCATTTTTATCTGAACGTGTCTGTGAGGGTGTTTTTGGATAAGATTAACATTTGAGTAGGTAGACTGAATAAAACAGGTTGCCATCCCTAATGTGGGTGGCCCTTACCCAATCAACTGAGGGACGGAGTAGCACAAAATGGTTGAATAACAAGGAACTTCGCCTTCCCGACTGAGCTGGACATTAGTTTTCTCCTGCCCTGGGATTGAAATTTAAACCATTGGCTCTCTTGGGTCTCTAGTTTGTTGACTACAGATGATTGGACTTCTCAGCTTCCATAATCGTATGAACCAATTCTTTGTAATAAGTCAATCTCTTACTGTCTCTTGCTCTTTTCCTTCATCTCTATCTCATGTTGTTCTTTTATAAACAAATAGCTATATCAATATCATCTATGTCTATATCTTCATTTTGTCCAGTTCCTCTGGAGAACCGTGGCTAGTAAAGGGACCATCTCAGGGCAATAGAAGTGAGAGAGTGAGAATGTCCTTCAGGGAAAGGAGAAACATCAACAAGGGTTTCCACACTACGTGGGTTACCACTGAGAAAGGCTGAACATCAACCTGCTGGAGACTTGAGGAACCATGTTTCACATTTGTTTTACTGGAGGAGAAATGACACTAGGACATTTATCCATGGATTTGCATCTCCCAAGGGTTTCCCTGGGACATGGATTTTCCCCACTTCCAAGCAGTGTCTGCATGTAGCTCAGCACCTTCTGCAGCTTTGGGATGCAGACGAGTCAGATGCTGAGTTGCTAGTGCTCTTAGCCTGGGAGCATCTGTAATGAAAGGTAGAGCTGTCCAGCACTCTGGTGCTGAAGTTTCCTGGGCCTGGAGAATGTGGTGGGTTATCCATCCAAAGGATCTATACTACACAGGTTTAATAAAACTACCTGGCTACTTTAAAATTATAGGGCATAGTTTTATAATACAATGGAAAGCTCTGTAAGGACATGGGGTTTAAAAAATTTTGTTGATGGATGTGTCTCTAGTGCCCGACACATAAAAACAATAAATTTTTATTGAATGAGTAAATATAAAATCAGATGTTTGAGCTAACATTATTCTCTTATGAAACAAATAATAAGGCTTTTCTATGTGTTGCTAAGAAGAAGTCTACGTCAACAGTTTGTCTGTCTCCAATTCTTTGTCACTTGATGTCTTTTCTTCCTGAAAAGGAAAAGGGGTGGGAAAGATTGTCACAGGTCCTTGTGCTCACCTGGGGCAGCTGTTCTAATCCATCCCCACCAGAAGGACTAGTGCTGAGCTCTGACAAGACAGTCTTTGCCTGCAGGCTTGGAACCTGAGGCAATGTGATACAGGACAAGAGGGGTCATTGGAAAGGCCTAAGCAAGGGTAATGGGGAGTCACTTTCTTTTTATATTAGAGTGACAAATGTTTGGATGCTCACTTTGCTATTTAACTTTTACAATCCAATTTTGTGATAATCAGCATCTGTAAAGTTTAATCAGAATATGAAATGGAGCGGCTTTGCCTTATCTTCAATCTTCACTATTCTCTCTCGCTTGGGTCATGGATGGAAATCTTTCAGTGCATAGGCCAGTGGGATATGAATGCAGTCTTTCCCAAGAAAAGACTCTGGTAAGCTTAAAGGAGCTTATTAAATTAGTACGTGGGATATGATTTCATCCACATAATAAAAGCTGCAGCTGCTTTTAAAGAAATGAAATTGTATTGCACATGGCATTCAATCTTCAACCCTACACACGCAGGTGCTCTCTTCTAGAGACGCACGGCTCCCAGAGGGCCTTCCTCCAGGAGGGACATCAGCCAAGAGACAAATGAGCCTTCCTGCTTCTCATACTGTACATGTTGGCTCTTTACTAGTGGAGGTTGGAAGTCATGGATTTCATTACTACAGTGCAGACGGCCAGGGAGAAAATCCAATTTGCTGCTGCCTCAATGACTTTTTGTTTTAATCAAATGGATAAGAAAGAGTCATTAACTGATGCTCAGGCTAATTAAAATTCCAGTGAGAGGGAACAGAAATGATATTGTGACCCAGCCTTAGAAGGTCACTCGCTCCCTCGTAGTCCCGAGCTGATGAAGTCTCACTCGTTGATTGTTACTGAGTTGTTCACTCAGCACCCGTGGCAGTTGTGGGTAATGGGGGTGGCAGTCCTGACCACCATTTCTGTGTCCAGGGGCGCTGGCCATGAAGGATGGTGCCTGCCCTTCCTGGGATGATCCAGCGAGTGGACTGTATAAATCTCCTTCTTTATGTTGATGAAACCTTCCTTTTCCCTGTGCCCTTGAATCTTGATTTAAAATCACAGGAACTTTTAAAGATATGGCCACAGTAGTGATTACCTGTATATCATAGGGTCAGCGGAGGAGTAGAAGGGAGCAGCAAATGCATTTGAAAGCACTCTGAACGCTATGAAGTGCTACTCAAATTTAGATGCCTATTATTATTGTTATTATTATTATTTTTTATCCCTATCATTACTATGGTTACTGCCACTGCTACTGTGAAGTTTAAGATTGCAAGCCACATGGCTTGTCTGCTTGACAGACAGAGATGAGAGGGGCAGCTGGTGAATGGAAACCTTTCCTATGGCAGAATTTTTCTCCTTGGTTTATATGCAGCTATCTGGGTGCAGCCCCACGGCCCCAGAATTTGTCCACAGAAGGAGATGCATTCCAGAACAATTTCGCCAGTGCTTCCATGAGGAGATGAGGCAGACACTTGTGCCTCTGAGCAGGTTGGTGGCCTTCCACTGCTGGTGGCCTTCATTCACTCACGCCTTCCTTCGTCAGCCCTTCAATAGTGAGTGGCTTCTTCATGTCAGGCACTGTTTGTCCTGATGTTCATAATTCCCATTTTCCAAGAGGGGACAAGGAGGACTCCCCATTCCTTAGTGTAGTGAGAACCTCCAAGGGCTGATGAGATTGGCCACACTCACAGGGTGGTGCACTGAGTCACCTGTGCAGGCTGGGAAGAGGGACAGACTTGGGAAGATGTGGGGGAAGGGCAGACAATCTTCAGGCAGTAAGCAGGAAATGCATGACTAAATCAAGATCTGAAATACTTTGCAGAGAACATGGATATGTTTTAAAAGGTAAAATAGAAACAAGGGATATGTAATGGTCAGATAAAATGCAAATTAGACCCAGAGGCCGAGGTCAGTGGGAAGACCAAAATACAGACATACAGAGTGTAGTGTCCCACAGATTTGCTGCCACTGAGTAAAGAGCTGGGCTTGACCCTGGAAGACAGTATGGAGGTCCCTCAAAAGCTCAGCGTCCTTGGCCCATTTACCATCAAGGTGGAGGCTCAGTTCGTTATGTATCTTCTCCTCTTCCAGAGTCTGAGTTCAGAACTGTGGAAGCCATCTCAAGATGACATCACCCTGCCCTTGGGGATGTAGTTGACCGGGAGGATGTCATTGGCCGTCTGCCTCTTGGTCTCTCTCACCACTCAGTGTCCCAAGAAACCTCCTAGGATCAGAAGGGTGGCCCCTAGGATCAGCTCAGCCATGCCGAGAGCGGCACCACCTTTCTGAGATAGACTCACCTTAGCCAAATTAGCCAGACTGATCTGTGGAACCTGCAGGCTGCTTTGCTTAATTTGCAGCGAACACTCGGGCTCGGCAGGCACGCGGTGTGGGTGGTTTGAAGCCGAGCTCAGCATACGGCGTATGCACAGGCCGTGGAATCCGAAGCTGGCTGGCCGAATGGTTCGATGGCGCCAGGCTTAGCCTCCTGTTACACCCGGAGCCCCTCACCACCGACAGGGAGGCCGGACGACCTGCCGGGGCCGCTCCCGGATCCGGCCAGCTTCTCTCCGGGTCTCTTTCCTACCTGCCTCCTGACGGGCGAGCCGCGCCCCTTCTCACACCTGCCCACGCGTGCACGGGGGGCTGCGGGGGGCTGCGGGGGGCCGGGACCCTCTGCCCTACTGCCTACTCTGCTCTTCAAGGTGATCCCAGCCTCTCTTCTCTGGTCACTGCAGGCATTACAGGCCTCGTGGTGAGACCTCACGGGCCGCTCTCAATTCTCAGTTACTGGCGGACGCTTCCCGTAAAAGGTCTCTGAGCGCAGGCGCAGCCGTCGGGGCTTGAGGCAGCAGGGAAGGTGAATAGGACACGGCCTGGCCCCGGAAGGCCTCCGCGCATGCGCAGCTTGCTGGCTGACAAACTTGCTCGAGGTGGGGGCCGCGGTGAGTGCAAGTGCAAGTCCTGCGGTGCGGCGCCGTCTGGAAGTGACCTTGAGTGCTGCTCCTGCGTTCGCGGGCGCCCGATGGGGGATGGGGCGGCCTCCCGGAGGGCGCAGCGGGGGGCGCAGGAGCAAGGGCCGAGTGGGGTCCTGTGCGCCCGCCCGGGGGAAGGGGACTGCGTCCTCAGGTTTGCCTTCCAGGATTACAGACCCATTTTGAGGTTTTCTTTCTTTTCTGCCATCCCGGAGATGAGCTAATCTGACTTTAAGGGGATGTAGTTCTACCTTCCTCGGATGCCTTCTTAGAACCTCTTTCATCTTCCATTTAAAAAAGCGGTTCACACCTTTCCCCTTCTGAATGGTCTGTCGTGCGGAGGAAGGTTGCCCACTGCTCGCAGGGAGAGGCCTGTGTTCAGTATCCCCAGGGGTGTTTCCTGAGAGGGGTCTCCGCCGAGGCCCCCGGTCCCCAGTACTGTTCATTCCAGCGTGTCTCATCGGGAGCGTTTGCCGTCCCTAGCAGGGTGGTTCCCGTCCCCAGGCCTGTGGTGCCAAGGCCGGACATCACCGTGCTTTGGTTTGTGTCGTGTGACTTTCCGAGTTCAGTGTTTCTCTCTTTTAATCGTTGGTACCTGCCCTGTAAACACTTCAGTGAGCACATGCCTTTTCTTTTAACATCGGTTTTTTTTTTTTCAACTTAGCCAAAATCAATTTCCTCTTCAGCTATCGTCCTCCTCCCCAACGGTATGAAACAAAACCGTTGACTTTGCAAACAGCAGGAGAAGCGATGGAGCCGCCATTATTGGGGTTGGGGTGGGGGTGGGGCTAGTTCTCAACCAGCTAACCTGCTTCTGAAATTTCAGTAGAAATTATATCTTAGAGTAGCTTTTGACGTATACCAAAAGTTCTGAGGGAGCAGGTCTACTTTTTTCATTTCTATGGTGGTGAATCATAATACGTTCAAGAAGATCTATAATATGGCTTTTTTGAACATTGTGATCATAGAAAAACGTACAAAAATTCTTTTCACTCTTTTACTCTTGATGTAAAAACATCAGGCTATCATGGTAGCTCTACTTAACCTTCAAAGTGCTCTGAACGTCCAACCGTTTTCATTAGCACAGCAAATTATATTTATTTCGTGGAGTATCCCAACAATTAACCTATTTGGTTGAAGAATCCCTATCGTGGATTGGCCAGACATAAATATTTTATTACCTCTGCTGTTTAAGGGAAAACTTTAGGTAGCTCAGTTCTGTTTCCAATGCTGTTCTTTTCATTGATGGTTTGGGAAGGATTTTGGAATGGATCAGCAGTGTTAATACATGAAATGCATGTTTCTGTCTGAATCCGACACCATGGTGTGAAATTTAAGAGTTACAAGCTCAAACGTAAGAATATAGTAATCAAAATGCTCACGCGTGCCCCCTTCTTCCTTTCTTTCCTCCTTTTCCTTCTTCCCCAGGTTGTTGGAGTAGCTTCAGAGATGCTCCTTCCCAGCTCATTCTCCCAGCTTTTAGGAGAGCCATGATCTCAGAGTACCTCTGTGACCATGTGTGGTTCCTCCCCAGGATTCACAGTGTTCTTGCCAAGATCCTTAGCTTGTAACTCAAGGACACCCATGCTTCTACCGCCTGCTCTCTGAACTTCCTCACACACCTGGGGGTGTCCTCAGACACCTGGGGGCCTTGGCCAGCACCTGGATGCTCACTTCCAGCCCCACCTCAATTTGCTGTTGAATCCTGTTGATTCCCTGGGAGTCCGTTCGTTGCCTCCTTCTGTACATCCCCAGGGATGCCGCACTGTATGCAGTATATCAGCTCATTCTCTGTGGAATCCCCATGACTGTTTTGTTGTATTTTCTCACCTTCCTACCATATATTTATATGCATATATATCTCTCCATGTGTGTATCTTTATCTACCCGTATATATGTATTGGATGTACGTAGTATGTTATATGCATATAGTAACTTTTCAAAGTTTTTGAGCTCAAAGCTCTTGACGTTACCTAGAGTGGCCGTATGCTGTGAACTGAATTGTGTCCTCCCCAAATTCATATATCGGAGTCTTAACGACCATTGTCACTGTATTCGGAGATAGGGCTTTTAGGACGCAATTAAGTTTAAATGAGGTCATAAGGGTGGGGGTCCTAATCCAATAAAATCGGTGGCCTTATAAGAAGAGGAGGAGGGATGCCTGGGTGACTCAGTCAGTTAAGTGGCCGACTCCTGGTTTCATCTCAGGGTTGTTGGATCGAGCTCTGGGCTCAGCAGGTAGTCTGCTTAAGTTTCTCTCCCTCTCCCTCCCTCTGGCCTCCCCCCACCCCTGCTTTCTCTCTAAAATAATAAATAAATCTTTAAAAGAAAAAAAGGAAGAGTGGCTGTACCAGCTTGCATCCCCACCAACAGTGTAAGAGGGTTCCCGTTTCTCCACATCCTCTCCAACATTTGTTGTTCCTGTTTTGTTAATTTTTGCCCTAACTGATGTAAGGTGGTATCTCATTATGGTTTTGATTTGTATTTCTCTGAGGGCTAGTGACCCAGTGCCCTCCCAGCACCCTGTTATCCCTCCCCCACCCCCTTCCCTCTGA
>JAQQSY010004401.1:0-12319 GCA_028646535.1 Procyon lotor
CACAGTCCAGCGTCAAGCCCGTCCACCTGCTGGTCTTCCTCCTCTTTCCAGAATGAAACTCTGAGCCGACGAACAACTCTCCACTCTGCCCTCCCCACTTTAAGCTACTTTGCAATAAGTTAGTGCCGGAAACGCTCAAAGAAAA
The DNA here is from genome assembly GCA_028646535.1 of Procyon lotor. Classification (NCBI taxonomy): domain Eukaryota; kingdom Metazoa; phylum Chordata; class Mammalia; order Carnivora; family Procyonidae; genus Procyon; species Procyon lotor. Next base: position 146 of record JAQQSY010004401.1, read on the forward strand.
CTCTTGGGAGAAGGACCCACGTGATTCATTTAACCACTCATGCACTGATTCGTGCCTCGAACATCCCTCTCGGCAGCATCCTGCATGGGCCGCTGTCGGGGGGGTCACATGCTCCAGCTTCCAAACCAAATGAGACCTGGACTCTGGTCTCGAGAGGTTGATCGACTCATAGCGGAGACAAGGATGTAACACAAATGAGTCCTCGAACGGGTTACAGAGCTGCAGGGCCAGTGTGCAGGGCCCCCGGCGCCCCACATGGGAGGTTCTCAGTATGGGAGAGACTCCCGTGGGTCCTCAGTGGGATGCTGGAGGCCATAGCCGAGGGGCTAAGAGAGGACACTGGTGTTGCCTTTAAAAATGCACACACCTGCGGGTGCAGTCCTGAGCCCAGGTTAGCCTTTCTGGCCGAGGACACTTCACGGGTTCGTGGCAGTGGTAAGAGAGGGGTTTGCAGAAAGAACCAAACTCCAGCCGTGGGCACACACTCGTTCATGCTCAGAGCAGCATCTGGGTCCCTCTGGAGTCTCGGGCATTCTCTTGTCCTGGGCTGGGGGTAAGGTGGGTGGGGGTCTGCACCCCGTGCCCCAGCCCAGCCGGTCGGAGTTGAACACCTGTGCCCTGTCTCGGTTACTTAGCCTGCTCCTATCAGACCTTCTGCACTGCGTCTTCTTCTCTTTGTCACCCTCTCGCACAAACTCAATCCCCCCTCTCCCTGTAAATCACTTTCATGCTGTTTAACCTCTCTACCCTGATTTCCCCTCCTCTGCTGCTGCTTTTATGGTGGTTTCTGCTAATGGATCCCCTGGACGAGATGTCCTGGCTTTGTTAGCGGCAATTAGTTCTCCCCCTGAGAACGGGCTGGGTTGCCTGGTGGCCTCAGCTTGCAGGATGGATCAGGTTGGACTCTTTTTCCCTGAAAGTAGGTTATGGATGGGCCCAGATGCCAGCTTACCTCACGGGGTCTTGCCAACTGCTCTGGATCTCATTGCAGTGTACCTTTTCAAGATCATATTGCATTCGCTCAGGAGAGTTCAGGAGAGAAAAATGTACTAGTAAAGCAACGAAAGGGACAGAGAGAGAAGAAAATGATGATTTCTTTTTTTTTTTTTAATATTTTATTTATTTATTTGACAGAGAGATCACAAGTAGGCAGAGAGGCAGGCAGAGAGAGCGGGGGAAGCAGGCTCCCTGCTGGGCAGAGAGCCCAACGTGGGGCTCGATCCCAGGACCCTGAGATCATGACCTGGCCCAAGGCAGGGGCTTCAGCCCACCGAGCCACCCAGGTGCCCCGATGATTTCTTTCATTATGAAAGATGAAAAGGAACTTGGGGCCCCCCGGGCTGGGCTGTGTTCTGAGAGAACCTGTGGAACGCGCATGTGTGGAGGTGGGTGGGTTATGAGGCACGGAGACACCTAGCAGCAGAGTTAAAGGACCTGGTGTTTTGGTTTCTTCTTTGGATTCCTCCTAGGACTGGTTTTCTTGGGAAATCGTGACTTTAGGGAAAAGATGAGATGGGGTGTAGAGTTGGCAAGATCCTTCTAACGTCGACTTTGTGAGACACGGAGGTGGTGCTGGGTGGTGCTGGCCACCAAAGGTTGGCTCCTGTTACTTTTGGAGACCACGTTGTTTACTGTTGGCCCGACTGTTGCACCCGCGGGAACGTGGGATCATTCTTTTTTGTTTTTTAGTAGCTTTACTGAGATACAATTTACATGCCACACAGTGTACCTGCTTTGAACGTGTGGGCTGGCGGGTTTTAGTGTATTCCCAGAACTTTGCAACCATCGTTCCCGTGGAATATTAGAACATTTCTGTCCCTCCCCAAAGAAACGTGGTGCCCCTTATCAGTCAGTTCCCATTCTCTCGTTCTCTCGGCCCCAGGAGACCATGGCTCTTCCTTCTTTCTCTATGGATTTGCCTGTCTGAGATGCTTCCTGTGCACAGAAATCACACACCACGAGGTATTTCGCGACTGACCTGTTTTGCTCAGCACGATGTGGTCAGGACTCGACATCGTGGCGCGGAGAGGAATGGTGTTCCATTGTGTGGGTTTACAGGCTGTGTACGTCTTCATCCGCAGATGGCTATGTGGGTTATTTCTAGTTTTTCGCGGTTGTGAAAAATGCTGTTGCGAACGTTTGGGCATCAAGCGTTGATTGAATATTTCCTGTTCTCCTGGGCTGATACTTGGGAGTGGAATCTCTGTTGAGTGTGGTGACTGTGTTTGATGTTTTGAGAAACCCCCAAGCTGTTTGGCAGTGTGGCCACACCATGTATGCTCCCATCAGCAGCAGATCGGGTGTCCTTCCTCCATTGTGTGTCTTTTTGATTCTCATGGAGTGAAGTGGTTTCACAGTCTGGTTTTGATATGCGTTTCGCTAATGCCTGGTAAAGTCTAGCACATTTTTCACGTGCTTACTCACCTTCCTTAGGTTTTCTTTGGAGAAACGTCTAATTAAATCTTTTGTTCATTTTTTAGTTGGGGCTTTTTGCTGTTGTCGTCACTGAGTTGTGAGAGTCCTTTATATATTCTGGGTAGAAGCCCTTTAGCAGATATATGGTTGCCTGCCATTTCCTCCCGGTCTGTGAGTGATCTTTTCATTTTCTTGATGATGTCATTTGAAGCACAGGTGTTTTATTTTTGATGACAAACCTGTGTCACCTGGTAAAACTGCTTACCAGTTTTTCTTTGGTTGCTGTGCTCCTGGTGTCTTATCTGAGAATTCACTGCCCTACTTGAGGTCATGAAAATTCATTATTGTGCGTTCTTTTAAGAGTTTTGTAGTTTTAACTTCAACTTAGGTCTATGGCGCATTTTTTATTAAGCTCTTTCACTTTTCTTGCAGTAAAAAATTTTCCCAGACTCGTTCAGGTTTCAATAAGATTGACCTGGATTTTCTTTCATGCTCTTAATTTGCTAACGCAACACACCCAGTGGCCCTCCCATGCTGGGTAAGGGTCAAGACCGCAGAGATGGATGTGAGAGGTGGCAAATGGACAGGCTGGGGATGGATGTCCAGACAGCAGGGAGAGTGGTCACACAGGCAACCCACAGGCAGGAGATAGACTCCAGGACCCTGGCACTAAAGCAGAGAAAAGCTTGACCTCTTGACTTGCATCACAGGTGACAAAGCAAACGAGCCATCAGAGAGAGACCTCGTGAGGGTGGCGTGATGAAGTCATGACTCCTGGGCGGTCTGCCAGGCAGGGTGTCAGAAGGGCAGACAGCGATCAAGATTTTTGCTGGGGTGCCATCACCTAGTCATTTGATAATGGTCTCTCTCTAGTTTTGCTTTCAGTGTTTTGGTGTTTTTTTGTTTTTGTTTTTGTTTGGTTCTGTTTCGTTTTACATCTTGCCCCCCACCGTCCTCAGGAAAAAAGACGCCGAGGCTTTCTTAAGCACACCTTTGGTTTCCCTCCCAAGTCCCCCAGGGATCAGCTATATATAACTTTTGGGGATGTGAGCGGGGAGATGAGACACTAGGCTTATTTTTACCAAAAACCAAGACCAGTGGCATAGGCTAGACGTCGCAGGATGCAGTGACCTCATGGGATGTTCCCTCCTGAGGTATGAATCATAAAAGCAAGTTGAGCGGTAGCTTGTTGAGATGAACTTTAATACTTTGTTGCCTGAGCTCCAGGCCAGGTCTCAGAACACGTTGGGCACAAGGCCGGACAGAGCTCAGCCCTCTGGCCAACTGAGTGACCGTGGAGAGCGTGGGGTGGTCTTAGGTGCTGATGTTGGTGTTTGCACACACACGAGTATGCTCCGTGTGCCCGTACTCTCCGGGAAAGCCCTGCTTCGGGTTTACTGTCCTTCCATCCACCGCTTGAGTTTAAAAATTTGGGGGAAAGTAGTGAAAATCAAATCGGGTCCTCTCTCCTGCATGAAAATAAGAAGAGAACCAGGATTGAAAACTCTGAGTTTGAGTAACAAATCAAATGCGGAGAACCAATTCTCATCACAAAATGGTGCATGTCCATGATTTACCTTTAGACAGCAGTTTCTCCTTGGTGTAATTGCAATGAACTTTTAGGAATTCCTTTATTAAATATGGAAGTGTGTCTATACCTCCCTTCTCCCAGGGTACAGACAGAGGCTGCGTAATGTAGAGTAGATGATTTTTAGCAAACGTGGGTGTTTGGTTTCTTCCTCTTAAACCCGAAAGGATTGACACAGGTTTGTCACTGCCACGGTAGATAGAGATGTGTTGCTGAACACGTCTCTTGTTTGCACCGAGAAAGTCTTTCCAGAGCACTCACTTAAACATTTCTATGGGTATTTATATCCCCGTACAGCAGGAAACCATATGATTCGAGATTGGAATCGGAGACACTCAAACCCACAGTTAATTTTCAGAGCCAAATTTTTTTGTATTGCTTCTCTGGGATTATGCTAATCATCCAATTCAGATTCACTTCCACGCACATTTTTGAGAGCCTGCTGTGTGCTAAGGCGGTGGAGATACTTGATAAGATGTGGTTCCAGCCTTCAAGCATGGTCTAGCGAGGGGAGAGTCTGGACAGCATCCAGACACGCGTGTTGTGTTGGGACTAAGTGAATCTGAACATCCTCTCCTGGGTTTTCTCATTACTCAGAAAGTCAGCTCTGTTTGCCATCAATGAACGTGGTCGTCTGCCTTTCCTCTTTGCAAAGCCCGAGGGGTGGCCCTTAGCATGCAAAGTCTTTGTCCCAGGGGTGGGCTGTCATCTGGTAGTTTAATGGCCAATGTCAAGAATTCCCCACAGCATGAGTTTACTCATATTTTTTTTAATGTTGTGTTCTCTCAAATTGGGTTCCCCCCATCCCCTTCAGGGGGTGCTGCTGGTTGGTTATGGCCATTGCCTTCCCTAATTTATCGGACCCCTTTTTTGATGGGTTGGGCATGTCTTCCAATTATAATTAGTCAGGGCCCAAGTCAGAATTTTCTGTCTCCATCAGTTTGCCTCTTGTAGGTACCTCATCTAAGTGGAATCATACAATATTTGTCCTTCTGCAAACACTGTTAATTAACGTGCCAAAATAACAGTGAACTTAATCACTGTAATAGTTATTTCCGGATTCCATTAAATTGTGAGCGTTATTGTTGTCCTCAAGATGTAATTAAAATACTACCCACTAAAATACATTTTAAATAGGTAAGGGAATTAAATGTAAGAAAAAAACTAAGAATATAGAAAAATACAGGTGATTAGTCAATGGATGGAGAAGATTCTAAGCTAGATGGAGTAAAGGGCTCCACGATGTTCTATGTCAAGTAGGTCTCAATAAATTAAAGCGAGAAAGACAAGAAGAGAATAGAAGGTATCACCAGAGAATATAGGGGTGGGCGTGATGATACACATTGGGTAAATAAAACCAGTGTGTAGAGGATGTGAAAAATTGGAACACGGTGTTATCAAAGTTCATATGTAACATCTTTGTATGTGTCGTTAATGTAAATGGCAAGACCTCAGTAGATCAATGCCTGAAATTTATGTACAGACTTTGCAAAAGGGGAAGCAGAAGTGACCCCAAAAAACAAGGAAAATGGTTGAACCCCATTAGTAATCAAACACATGCCAATCACAACAACACCGAGATGTCAGCGTTGATTCGGCTTCACAAAGACTTTTAAAAAATGTGATACTCTTCCAGGTGGCCCTGGGCCCCTTGATAACACCAGTCTCAGGGAGCAGTTTGATGAGCCTAAACGTTACTCTTTGCCTTTGACCTAGTAGTTTCACTTCTGAGAAACTCCCTGAAGGGAATCATCATAGCTGTGGAGATCAAATGTGCAAAGACATTTCCGAAAATGTTATTTCTGATTATAAGGAACTTAAAGGAAGTGACATGTTCAGCATTATAGAAGCAGTGAAGTGAATTACGACTCATCTGATCAAACACTTTGTGGTCATTTAAATGAAATTTATGAAAAGTTTCCAGGGCACAGGGCGAAGGCTCCTGGTGTAATTGATGCTATGTGAGCAGAAAGCAGGGAGGTCATACTGCATGGGCAGCGTTAGACAGAGACTTCTCAGAAAAAACAAAAGCGATCGACTGACTTTAGGCTAAAATCTTAATGGAGCAATATGAATGGGCGCTAATCTCATACGGTAAGCTGTTTTCTGAATTTGTCATAATGGGCACATTTTACTTTAAAAATATTTAAAATTTTGGGGGGCACCTGGTGGGCTCAGTTGGTTAAGCCTTCGGCTCAGGTCATGATCCCAGGGTCCTAAGATCGAGCCCCACGTCGGACTCCTTGCTCAGTGGGAAGCCTGCTTCTCCCTCTCCCTCTGCCTGCTGCTCTGCCTACATGTGCTCTCTCTTTCTCTCTTAATCTTAAAAAAAAATTTAAAAAATTAAAAAAAAATTTAAAAAATTTAAAAAATTAAAAAAAAATTAAAGTTTTAGTTCATTTTGCAAAAAACTTGTTTCCTGTGTACCCATTTTTAGGATTTGTCTATGGGATGAACCATCCTCTGAGAAGTTACACAGTTTTCAAACTTTATATCCTGCTACGTGATCCTCTGTGCAGAGGCTTCTTAAAATAATATAATCTTGCAGAAGAGAGGGAAGAGCTGTGTGTATTTCGGGTGCCTGCACAGCCCACAAGATCTCCTGCCTTCTAGGGGAGAGGAGGTCAAAGAGAAGCCCCCAGTTTGTGTGCCATCTCCAGTTCTCCAGTGTGCTTGACTTCTTGATGCCATTGCTCTCACAGTCAGATGCCATGTCGTCTGTTTCAGTTGGCTTTGGAGGAGGAAAGCTTGGGGGCAGGGGCGCCCGGGTGGCTCAGTCAGTTAAGCATCTGCCTGCGGCTTGGGTCATGATATCGGAGTCCTGGGATCGAGTCCAGTATTGGTCTCCCTGCTCAGCGAGGCGTCTGCTTCTCCCTCTCCCTCTGCCCTTCCCCCCCATCCCCACTCATGCTCTCTCTCTCTCTCTCTCTCTCAAATAAATAAAATCTTTTTTTTTTAAAAAAAAGAAAGCTTAGGGGCGCCTGAGTGGCCCAGTCAGTTAAGCGTCTGACTCTTGGTTTCAGCTCAGGTCGTGATCTCAGGGTCATGAAAGCAAGCCCTGCATTGGGTTCTATACGTGCTGGGCTCAGAGTCTGCTAGAGATTCTCCCTCTGCCCCTTCCCTGATCATTCGCTCGCTCTCTTTGAAATAAACTGTATAAAGAAAGCTTATGGTTTAATTTTGAAATAACCTTTTTTTGCTTTTTTGAAAAAAAAACCTGTTTTTTTTTTTTTTTAATCTTCTCTCATTTTAGGGACGTAATAAATAGACCTTATTCGGAACTAGCTCCTGTTCTAAGCGTGCCCATGTGCTGTGTCACTCACCGTTCACAGGCCATCCTGTTGGGGAGCTAGCATTTTGATTCTGTTTGTGCAGATAAGAACACCGAGACAGGGCGCCTGGGTGGCTTAGTCGGTTAAGCATCTGCCTTTGGCTCAGGTCGTGATCCCGGGGTCCTGGGATTGAGTCCCGAATCCAGTTCCCTGCTCAGCGGGGAGCCTGCTTTTCCCTCCTGCCTGCTGCTCTCCCTGCTTGTGCCTACACTCTTGCTATCTCTGACAAATAAATAAATAAAGTCTTTAAAAAAAAATTTAAAAACACACTGAGACATGAAGAAGTACATGGAGAGGCCTGAATTCAAACCCAGGTGATCTGACCCGAGACTCTCCACTGCACACTGCAAGTTCACTGACAATTTAGTACTTTATGTGGGAATCAGCTCGGGCACAGACAAGTAGAGGCTGGCACAGACAGGTAGAGGCTGGCATCTGACGAGGCTGGCATCTGGCAAATCGGGCAGGGGGAGGTCTGGAGCAGAGCCCTGGGTGTGTCCATTGACCAGTCGAGGAACTGAGCTTTGTGGAGCTAAAGTTAACATCTGCACGCTGAAGACTGCTTCTGGCCTTTTTTTTAAGATTTTATTTATTTCTTTGACAGAGAGAGATCACAAGTAGGCAGAGAGGCAGGCAGAGAGAGAGGGGGAAGCAGGCTCCCCGCCGAGCAGAGAGCCTGATGCGAGGCTCGATCCCAGGACCCTGAGATCATGACCTGAGCCGAAGGCAGAGGCTTTAACCCGCTGAGCTACCCAGGCACCCCAACTGCTTCTGGCTTTTAAATGAGCATGTAGGAGTGGTCCATGGACTTTTGAGAAGAGTACCCAAATAATACTAACACAGTTGTCAAAAGCATTCCATGTAGGATGCTGGGTAACTTAATTTTTGTAGGGAGAGAAATGTGGTTGCTCCTTTCGCAGAAAGTTTGGATTTCCTCTTCTAGCCTCTTTTAGCTTTGGAGAAGGTCTGATTCCTTGTAGTGGCAAGTGCATTTTTAAAATCCACCCCTTATTTTGGAGTTGACTTGGACTTCCGTTTTGCATAGATTGCCTGACCCTGGAGATAGTTCTGGAAAGGGAGACCGTCTCTAAGCTGAGCTGAGCTGCCTCGACTCTGGCAAGACAGTTACACTACGAACTCAGGAGGGGGGAACAGCAAGATATTTCATGTTTCACCTTTGAAACAGACGTTTTAGCCACACCGTCCTGCTCAGATGGAGAACATTGGCCTGGGTGCCCATATAACCAGAAAAATAAAGATGCTTGTCATCAAGTTTTGGTTTTTTCTTGAAGAGCTGAAATCTGCCCATTGAAGAAAGACCACTAATCGCCTCCCTCCGTGGTGTGTGTGTGTGTGTGTGTGTGTGTGTGTGTGTTGGGAGAGGGTTGTAGATTTAACAGCTGTTTGTGGTTATATGTAGTTGAAACATTATATGGAGGACTCCAAGACCTTTAGGGTATGGGGAAATTTTAAAAGGCAGCTACTTGGGATTGCTGGTTTCCATGGGTTCTGCTAGGATTTTGTGCAGGAACCAGTGTGACCTGGGGAGAGTCCTTTGCAGACTGCCTTTTAAAAGCCACCTCTGTGGGCACCTTGGCGGCTCAGTGGGTTAAGCATCTGACTCTTGGTTTAGGCTCAGGTTGTGATCTCAGGGTTGTCGCTCGAGCCCCATGTTGGGCTCCACGCTGGGCAAGGAGTCTGCTTGAGATTCTATGCCCCTTCCCCCCCAAATAAATAAATCTTTAAAAAGCCACCTGTGCATTCTTGTCTTGCTGCATTTGAATCCTTTCCATCCTGGGTCTCATTTTGCTGGGGTTGGGTGTCAGCATTTCCACTCCTGGGAAGTCCTGGCCTTTGATCTTCCCAGGCAGGGCTTCTTGGCCCTGTGGGCCCCTCTTGAATGCCAAGGGAAGGAGGCGGGCCTGCATGGGGCACCTAGGAGGAGAGTCGTTGGGTTCTTGTGCTCCTTCGTGGGCAGCAAGGCACTGGAGCCCTTGCCTGGGACTGAAGTGATCTACTAGGTCCTCAGGCTGCTCTTCTGTGGAACGAGGACCCTTTTGTTGTTCTTCTGTCAGGCGTCAGGACCTTTCATGTCCTGGCTAGAGATACAACACAGTGGTTAAATGCTTTCCCTATGGCGAGACTCGGCTTGACAATGCCACTGTTCTCCTGGTAGGGGAGGTTCAAAATGTAGTGGTCTTTTGTCTCCTCCCTAGCATCTGCTTCGTGGCCGAGTCCGAATCCTGCCAATTCTCGCTCTGGATCAGGATGTCAGTGCCTGCCTCTTAGCCCACACTCCGGCCTCCTCTCTGGTCTTCTGAATTTTCTTTTCCATTCCTAATGGCTCTGAACACAACGTTCCCTGTGTTGTTCAAGTACATTTTAAAGGATGGCTCTTATCACATCATGGATCTGCTCAGAAGCCTTCACTGGCTCTGTGCCGAGTGGAACTTAAAGCAAATTCCTCAGGCCCCCAGGTCTCCTACTCACCTTTCCAAGGCTGGTCCCCTTGATGAGTCCTGTGCTCCAGGCCGGTGCTCCGGAGTCACTTGGAACACTTGTTAAAACACAGATTTCTGGGCCCTGCCCCGAGAGTAGGTCTGCATTTCCAGCGGGTTCCCAGTGAGGCTTTGCGAACCACACTTCCAGCCAGTCAGCCAGTCTGTAGTTTAACGGACCTCAGGCCCTTCCTTGAATTTCTTTTTACTGCTTCTTCCTTCACTTTGAGTACTCCTCTGGGCCCATTCTACCCATCAAAATCCCACACGTCCATCTGAGTTTTTCCCAATGCCTCCGTTCAAGGAAGTGATTGTTGGTCCCTCCAAATGGTTCTGAGCCTGCCTTCCTTTGGCCACAATCCTATTACCTCTTTTATCAGAGCCTACCAAGTGCCATCGTTATTTATATTCGATCTTCTTCTCCCCTCCTGGATGCTAAACTCTTTGAGAGAAGTAAAATAGAACTCCTTCGGTGTTTGGTGGCTAAATAATTTTTTGAGATAAGAGACCCCACTTCTCTATTCTATTCTATTTTAAAGGTTCTGGCAAGTGCTTTGAGACTCTTAAAGGGCAAGGATTATATCTTATTCATATCTGAAGCCTCTGCAGCATTTAACTAATTCCTTGTCCATAGTAGGCCCATAATAAGTATTTGTCGGATGAATCACAAGCTTAAGTACTTGAGATACTGCAGGCCTGAGAAATAAGGAGGCAGCTCTGCCTGGCCTTCTTGCTTCTCTGCCTGTAATCTTGTAAACTGTGGGCCTTCTAGGAGAACATTTATTATTTTTAATGAACTGGTGTGTGGCATAGTTTAAACCTATTTATTCTCCTTCTAACACGTAGCCTTGAATAGTATCCATCAGCCAGAAAGACCTAAGGAGGGCAGGGCCCGCCCTCATCCCCAGGATATTACTTTTCCAAAGGGAGAACACTTTGAAGAGTGAAGGCCGACCTTTTATTTTAGCTCAGTATAATTATAACAGCTTTGTTCCGTAAGACGTACACACACAAGTTGCTCATGGCCAGTGATGGTGGCCGTGTAGCTGCTTGCTGGGAAGTCTAGAGAAGCAGGGACAAGCAAGGGAGAGGAAGGATATGTTTTTGGTGATTTATTTTCAGTACTTGATTTTAAAAATTTATAAACCTAAGGGACACCTGGGTGGCTCGGTCAGTGCGGCAGGTGCTTTTGGCTCAGGTCGTCATCCCCGGGTCCTGGGATTGAGTCCTGTGTTGGGCTCCTTGCTCAGCGGGGAGTCTGCTTCTCCCTCTGCCTCTGCCTCTGCCCCTACTCTGTCTCTCTCTCTCTCTGTCTCTCAAATAAATAAACACAATCTCTAAAAAAAATTTATAAGCTTAATATATGTTCACTGTAAACAGCACACACTTTACAGAAATAGATAGAGCCTAGAGCTAATGTAACCCTGGGAACGGATCCTTTCTAAATTCAATGCGACGTATTGGGAGATTTTGCTGGTTAATGCCTCAAAAGTAAAGTACATGATATTCGCGGTATAGACAACAATCTGATTCTTCCAATGGCTTCAGAATTATTTGCACGTCTATCCAGACCTGAGTGTCACAGGTATGTTTCAGTTTTCCATTTGAGCATCTCCCCTTGGTTTCCAGCTCCCTTCATCCAGCTACTCGAGAGAAAAAGCGAAGGTATGTGATCCCGCCTTGTGGTTTTTCCCTGTCCCTCCCCTCTTTCCTTCCTTCTTCCAGCAGATCTTCGGGGAGTGGCTTACTCCGTGCTGCCGCACTTGGGCACCGTGCCAGGAGCCACGGAGAGTGGCCGGTAAAACAGACCTGGTCTAGCCTTTTGGGAGGTTTGAATCAGGATAGTAGAGTCAGTGCCGTCTCTGGGGGCAGGCGGCTGAGTCCACATCCCACACGGGGCACTTACTAAGCTGTGCGACCTCAGACAAGCTACTTGTGTCTCTGGACCTCAGTTTCCTCATCTGTAAAACGGGAATGAGAAAAATACCTACCTCAAAAGTTACTGTAAAAATAAAAACACAGAGTGCGTGTCAGATGATTAGAGAGGACCCTGATACTGGGTAAATGCTCAATGAGTGTTAGTTATTATTTGCAGTTGGTGGAGTACGAAGGTGAAGGATGCCGAGGGAGGGCGTGCCAAGGCTTCCTAATGTGGCCTGGGATGTCAGGGAGGCCTGGCGAGCAGCAGCAGGGCTCGGAAGGAGGTCCGTGCGGCAAGGGGAGAGTGGAAAGGGAGGACGTGTGAGCCTCGACTGGAGTCTGGGGCAGGGACAGAGCACATGGGGCCAGGGACATCTGGGTCACCTCTGGGTCACCTTAGAGATGAGGGAGCCCAGGCCCC
>JAQQSY010004402.1:0-12319 GCA_028646535.1 Procyon lotor
TTTATTTATTTGACAGAGAGAGAGAGAGATCACAAGTAGGCAGAGAGGCAGGCAGAGAGAGAGTGGGGGCAAGCAGGCTCCCTGCTGAGCAGAGAGCCCGATGCTGGGCTCCATCCCAGGAGCCTGAGATCATGACCTGAGCCAAAGGCAGAGGTTTTAACCCACTGAGCCACCCAGGTGCCCCACTGGTAACAGTCTTGTTCACATTAAGTTGTAATACAATCCTGGGATGGGTGAATAGTTGTACTGAGAGGCTTTAACTCACTGAGCTACCCAGGCGACCCTTAAGGAATACTTTTTAAAAGTTTTAGAGCTTTTAGGGGCACTTGTCTGGCTCAGTCAGAAAAGCATTGGACTCTTGATCTCCGGGTGGTGAGTCCGAGTCCCACATTGAGTATAGCGATTACTTAAATAAAACTTAAAAAAAAAGCTTTAGAGGTTTTTTAAATTGATTGAACTTTCTAATTTCTATCATCTCATTGCCCATATCTTGGTTCTTGACACTGCAAGCCTGTTCTGTGTAAACTTTAAAACATTTTTTCGACTTTGGATCCTTACCTTTTCTCTCTTTCACACCAGCTCTTCGACCTCCAAAACTCCTTGTTTTTTTCTCTCTCAACTCTATCCCTCCTGTCTTTACTTTTCGGCTGAGTCTGGACTCCTTAGGCATTATTTCCACCCTTCCTTGCTCCTTAATTGTCCCGGCAAGGAGCCCTTCCATCTCCACTTGCTCTGAGCCCGTGTCTGGGTTGGGGGTTAGACTGACCAATATAGACTCAAGCCCAGGGCTGTAGATGGTTTTTCTAACTTTCTCACTTTTCTCAATTATTATACTTTAACAATTCTTTTAATTTTCATTTTCAGCACAGCAAATCTCAGTTTGGCAAGGGCAGCGCCTTCCCGCCGTGGGATTCTTTTCAGGCGGCGCAGGCGCAGCGGCCCTCCCCGCGGCCTCTCGGGGCATGACGGGTAAAGGGGCGGGGCGCACGGCGCGGGGGCGCGCGGACATCACCCGCTGTGCGCGCTCTGTCGGCTGGGGTCCTGGTGGGTTGGGGTCCCCGCGCCGCCGTGGCTGCCCTGTTTGGTGGTGGGAGGGGCAGACGAAGGAGGCGCGGCCTGACGGAAACCATGTTTGTGGCGCGCCACATCGCGGCGGACCATAAGGATCTCATCCATGATGTTTCTTTCGACTTCCACGGGCGACGGATGGCTACTTGCTCCAGCGACCAGAGCGTCAAGGTGTGCGCGGAGCCCTTGGGCGGGGCCGGGCCCAGAAGAAGGGGAAGTGAGAGCGTGCACGACTCCTTGTTAGAGCGCAGCGAGCGGCACTTGGAAAGGGGGCTACACCCCGATTTTGAGGCGTGCCGCTGGGCACGAGGTTTGGAGCCCAAGGCAGGCGGGCAGCGGGTGTACTCCGCCATCCTTGCCTCAGTATTGTGGGGTCACAGCCGTCCCCCTCCCCGGGGTGGAAGGTGGCTCTTGCCTTGCGCCTGCGCGGACGGTGGAGGGGGGAGGGAGTGGGCGTCGTAGCCACGTGCGCGCTCCCGCCACTGGGGCCTCGGGAGCGTGCGTGCTCCAGCCCGTGCGGGCTTGGGCCTTGTGGGCAAAAGTCGGGGAGCCCTTCAGCCTTGCCTGCAGGAGCGATTTGTCAGACTGCGCGGGTTTGGGGTGGTTGTGCTGTTACCACGCTGGTGCACTCAGGGGACTTGGCCTTTCGACTTATAATGCAGTCCGTTCGCGTGTTGTCTCAAGTGCTATGTGCCTGGTCCCCGTCTTGGGGAGATTGTTCTCTCCTTGTGTTCAGATAGGAAGATCATCTCTTTCCGCGGTGGAAGAAGCCTAAATCTATGTTTCTTAGTTTGTGTAAATGTACACGGTTCTGACAAGCAGAATTTCTATAAGAGGATGGTCTTTGGGATTTAGGAACTTTAGAGATTATTTTACAGGAAATGATAATAGTCTTGAAGATGAAAGCTGGAATGTGGATTATTTGTATTCTCGACGACTCCAAAAAAACCTGCAAATCTGAAGGACGGTTTTTACTACTTGTTTTCACAGACAAGTTTGATACCAGTGATCCCTCAAAGATAGTTATTGATTCCAACCTGCTTTGGGGCGCCTGGGTGGCTTAGTGGGTTGAGCGTCGCACTCTTGATTTCGACTCAGGTCCTAATCTCAGAGTGGTCAGATGAGCTCCATGGGGTTCCGAGCTCATCTGACCACTGGAGGGTCAGAGAAGCAGGAGGGTCTGCTTCTCTCCTCCTTTTCCCTCCTCCCCTGTCCCCACACACACTCCCTCTAAAATACATACACATGTGCATACATACGTAAATTCCCTTTTGAAAAATAGTACCTTCAAATCCATGGAATAACTATAGCATTGTAATTCCTAAAAGGTTTAAAGCCACTTAAAAATTTTTTTTTATTGTGGTGAACTAACCATCTTTAAGTATATTTTAGAGTTAGCCAGCATTAGGCACAATATTCCCATTGGGGTGCAACCATCACTACTATTCATCCCTGACATTTTTCATCCTAAACTAAAATTCTACGAAGTAACTTCTTCCCCACGGCCCCCAGCCCTTGGTCACTTCTAATCCTTTCTGTATAAATTTGACTCTACTGGGAATGTCATGTAAATGTCAACATAAGAGTTACCATGATGTTTTCAAAGTTCATCCATATTTGTAGCATTTATCTTGATTTCATTAAGACTGAATAATATTGGGACGTCTGGGTGGCTCAGTAGGTTAAGGGTCTGCCCCCTGAGCTCAGATCATAAGTAGGAATTCGATCCTGCGACCCGATCTCGGGTCCTTACTCAGGCTGGCTCCTTACTCAGGGAGTAAGACTGGCTCCTTACTCAGGGAGCCTACTCTCCCTCTGCTTGCCACTCCTGCTGCTTGTGCCAGCACACTCTTGTCTCTGACAAATAAATAAAATCTTTAAAAAAAAAAAAAATTGATGGGGTGCCTGGGTGGCTCAGTTGTTAAGCGTCTACCTTTGGCTCAGGTCATGGTCCTAGTGTTCTGGGATTGGGCGACACATGGGGCTCTCTGCTCACTGCTTCTCCCTCTCCAGCTCCCCCCTGCTTGTGTTCCTTCCCTCTCTCTATCTCTCTGTCAAAACAATAAATAAAATCTTAAAAAGAAAAATGGAATATTTTGTTGTATATGTACACATTTTGTTTATCCATTCATCTATCCACTTGTCGAATATTGCATTAATGTCTGTTAACTGAATATGCCAAACATTTTTTCCTTATCCACTTATTGAGTCTTTTAATCTTTCGAATTTGTAGGTTTTGTCTGTCAGAAGTGGTTTTGCAGTGAAAATATTCATTAATTTAGCTTTGTGTGTTTTGAATGATTTTCTTAACCTCAGTCAAGTAGAGAAACTAGTGAATAAAAAGCTTTTGTGAATAATCGGCAGATTGCCTTTTCCAAGGTTCTACAATATATTTTATACTGCCAGAGTATTGATTTGATGGGCTGATTATCCATGTCAGGCATTATTAACATTTTTATTTTGTAAATTGTGGTGAAATACATAGAACATAAAATTTACCATTGCAACTGTGTTTAAGTGTATAGTTTAATACTATCAAGTACATTCATATCTTTGTGCAACCGTCACTGTCACTACCGTCTATCCACAGAACCCTTTCATTTTGCAAAACTGAAACTCTGTACCCATTCTCCCTATCATCACCCCCTAGCAATCCCCATTCTACTTTCTGTCTATGAATTTGACTACTCTAGGTACCTCATATAAGTGGAATCATACACTGTTTAGTGACTAGCTTATTTCACTCATAGGGTCTTTGAAGTTTGCACATGTTGGAACCTGTTTAGAATTTTCTTCCTTTTTAAGGCTGAATATGTATTGTAAATATTTCTTCCTTTTTAAGGCTGAATAATAAGCCAAATGTAGTTCTTCAAAATTTCTTCCCTCCTTCCCTTTTAAGGCTGAATATGTATTGTGAATACTACATTTTGCTTATTATTCATCTGTCAGTGGACTTGGGTTGCTTCTATGTTTTTGCTATTGTGGATAATTCTGCTATGAATGTGGGTATACAAATATTTCTTTGAGAGCCTGCTTTCAGCTCTTTTGGGTATGTACCCAGAAGTGGAATTTCTGGATCATGTGGTAATTGTATTTTTTGTTTTTTGAGGAATTTATCACTTTTTTTTTTTTAAGATTTTATTTATTTGACAAGGGGAGAGAGAGTACACTTGCACAGGTAGGCTGAGCAGCTGGGAGAGGGAGAAGCAGGCTCCCCGCTGAGCGGAGAGCCCCATGTGGATCCCAGAGAGGACCCCTGGGATCATGATCTGAGCCCAAGGCAGCTGCTTAACCGACTGAGCCACTCAGGCGCCCCATCACTACATTTTTTTTTTGAGTTTAAAATGTTGTCTCATTGGGGCGCCTGGGTGGCTCAGTCGTTAAGCGTCTGCCTTCAGCCCAGGTCGGATCCCAGGGGCCTGGGATCGAGCCCCGCATCGGGCTCTCTGCTCTGCGGGAGGCCTGCTTCTCCCGCTGCCATTCCCTCTGCTTGTGTTCCCTCTCTCGCTGTGTTTCTCTCTGTCAAATAAATAAAATCTTTAAAAAAAAAAAAAATGTTGTCTCATTATTGTGATATATATTTGTATATTTTTATTTTTTAAAAGATTTATTTGGGAGAGAGTGAGAGAGAGAGCGAGCACGAGTGGGGCGAAGGGCAGAGGGAGAAGCACACTTTCTGCTGAGCAGGGAGCCCAACATGGGGCTCCATCCCAGGACTCTGGGATCATGACCTGAGCCGAAGGCAGCCACTTAACCAACTGAGCCACCCAGACGCCTCTGTCATCTATATTTTCTCTTAATAGTAAGAGTCAGTATTTTGCTTTTGTTTGTTTTATATATAGTTGGTCCTCATTATTAGCAAATTCTGTATTTGTGAATTTACCTACTCTCTATAGTTTATTTGTAATCCTAGAATCAGTACTCACAGTTACTTGCTGACAAGAGCACAGGGTAGCAAAAAATTGGAGTTGCCTGATGTGCATGTTTCCCACTGAGGTTAAACAGGGTGACACTGCTTTCTTAGTTGGGCTCTCATTCTGTAAACCTTTTCCTTGTCTATTTTGTGCTGCATTTTTCACATCTTTGCTTATTTGTTGGTGATTTCACTCTTTAAAATTGTCTCCAGGTGTTGTGTTGTGTTGTTGAAGTGCTGCCTAGTTTTCTTAGGTGCAAGAAGGCTGTGATTGCCCTACAGAGAAAATGTATGTGTTAGGAAAGCTTCATTCAGACATGAGTTGCTGTTAGCTGTGCTTTCAGTGTTAATGAATCAATAATATACACTAAAAAGGTACATACATAAAACAAGGTTATGTATTGATTGGTTGACAAATATTTTGTGACCACAGGCTCCTATGACTCTTAACCTTGTATTTCCCCTGGGAGCAGTGGTTCAGTATTTGCTGATGCAGTGTTCCCAGCAACATTATAGAACACAACTACTACAATTACAAGACTTGACTACAACTGTAATTGTCTCTGTTACTTATGAGAGCACAGATTCCTGACCCCTCAGTATTCAGCCTGGTGCCTGGCGCTCCCCAGGTTCACAATTAGTATGTGAATGAATGTTTACTTACTAGTTGTTGTTACTTTGTGACTTTATGTTCAGTTCTTTTGCCCTAATACTGATCCAGTGTTTTTCATGTTTGTAGGACTGTGTAGGAATAAAATATGTCTTTTATTTTTTTACAGGTCTGGGATAAAAGTGAAAGTGGGGATTGGCATTGTACTGCTAGCTGGAAGGTTAGTATTTTTACAGTGCTTTTTAAAACAATTTGGATGTTTACCATTTATTTGGTATCATCATTGACTTGCTATTCATCTTTGAGAAAATTGTAAAATGTATACTTCTTTTCCTATTTTATGTTTTTAACTATTAAAGTAACAAAAATATACTTCAGAAATTTTGAGAATAGGAAAATGTGCAATTCCATAGCATTCTAACATAACTATTTTTAGTATTTTAGTATTTATTACTTTTTTCTTTGTGCACGTATGCATGTGCACATGTACACACACATACACACTTTTTTTTTTTTTTTAAAGTAGGCTCCACGCCCAGTGTGGAGCCCAGCTCGGAGCTTGAACTCACAATGCTGAGATCAAGACCTGAGCTGAGATCAGGAGTTGGACACTTAACTGACTGAGCTACCCAGGTGCCCCTGCATATTTTTAATAGTTGTGATATTTTGTATAAGTTCTATTTCTCTTTTTAGAAACAGCTTTACTCAGAATTTTACATACCATTAGAGTCATCAATTTTAAATGAATAGTTCAACAAATTTAGTAAATTTATACACTTGTGCAGCTGTCACCACAATCTAGTTTTAGAACACTTATCAATCCTGAAATTTCCTTTCTCCCTGTTTGGTGCCAATCCCCATTCCCCACCCATGTCATAGGCAACCCTTGAACTGTTTTCTGTCTCTGTAGTTTTACTTTTTCTAGACATTTCATATAAGTGGAGTTCTACAATTTGTAGTTCTTAATGTCTGACTACTTTTCCTTTGCCTTGTGGTTCGTTTGTGTTATGGCATGTATTAGTAGTTTGACCTTTTATAAACAGTTCAGTGGCATTTACTATATTCACAATGCTGGTACAGCTATTACCTCTATCCAGTTCCGGAACTATGTATCACTTCAAAAGGAAACCCTTATTTCCTTTTTAGGAAATGCTTTTTAGTTTTAACAACTTAGTTAATAAATACTTTGGTAGGTTTTTAAAACCTCTTAAAAACATAAATATAGCAGTAAAACATAAATATAGTAGTAAATATACCATGTTTTGTTCAACTGATGATAGCTAGTATAGTGTTTTCATTTTTATTTTGATGACTATCTCTGCGTAATCTTTATTTCTTGGTTAGGTTGTGCTTTACTGGGAATGTAATATTTAACAAAATCTCACTGCTCTGTTCCATTTTTTACCTGGTAGCCTGTATAAATAACAATTTAAAATGAAACAAAAAGACTAGATAAAACAAGGACTAAGAAATAAGGGTGCACGGTGTACTTTTGGATGACATATTTACCATGTAGAACTTATACAATTATGAAAGTGTCCTGAGATTGTTGAGTGTGAAAGTGTTAGCTATACAGAAGCGTAAAACAAAATTTATAAACATTATCGGTGGACTGAGGCTCTTTGTCATACTGTGTTTTTACTGGAAAGCACAAAATGAAATTCTGTGGATGTGAAATGTGTTAAGGCCTATCTGTTCCTTTTTTTTTTTTTAAATTGGTCAACATGAAGAATTGAAGAATAATAATTTGCCATTTTTCAAATGTTAAAGGTAATGCTACTGAGCTTTAAAATATTTTCTCAGAATACAAGGATTTGGGCTTCTCTAAATTTGATCACTCATTGCTTCTTTTCCTGGAATAGTCCACTGTCTAGCCAGGTATCGGAATCATTTAAGGGCTTTATTACTACAGTTTCCATGTACTGTTAGGTTTTTGAAGCCAATAATTTTGATTAGTCTTATTTATTTTATTAGGTGGCTGTTTCCTGTAGAGGGAATTTGCAAGTAATAAAAATGGTGGAGTGGTAGATGTTTTTTTTAAACCCTGGTTAGGCTAAATTCTGAAGCAGGTCTCAGTTAGCACTGGAAGAGGTCAACTTTATCCAGCTGGATTTTTCCTTATTAAAAATGTTGGAAAGAGTTGACTCCAGAACAGCCACAATCCTAAATAGAGAATATCTTCTAAAAGTTAAAAATTTCTAGAACTTAACTTTATTTAAATGTGAAATTAAATAGCTTTCTGCTCTTACTGAAGTAAAAATATCTGTGCTCTATTTCCTCAAGTAAAAATATGTGTGAAATATGAGTAAAATCAGTTTTTTGTTTTTTTTTGTTTTTTTGTTTTTTTAAATAATTCCTCAGACACATAGTGGATCTGTGTGGCGTGTGACATGGGCCCATCCTGAATTTGGACAGGTTTTGGCTTCTTGTTCTTTTGACCGAACAGCTGCTGTATGGGAAGAAATAGTAGGAGAATCAAATGATAAACTTCGAGGACAGAGTCATTGGGTGAGACATTTGTTGGTTTTCAGGGGTTGGGAGGGTAGAGTGGGGAGAAGGGTGCATGAGCATCCGAGGAGCATCAGTCTTTCCAAGAATGCTTCAGGCACTTGATAAGATGTTACCACTCCTCTCTATATTTGCTAGTTCCATATTTTTCTCTTCCATGTTTTTCTCCTTGTTTATTTAATTTTGTCTTGGGCCTGAAGTGGTACTGAGGAGCACATGTGGCATTGTTTAATTATAACTTTCATGATGCATCTATAGTATTTGCTTTGTCATACAACGAGTGCCCTCTAAAAATCCATTAAAAAATTGTTTTGTCTCTTTTGTGGTTACCTTTGCTTTCTTATAAAATACATTCTTAGCTGCTTCTGCTGTTTACTCTAGCTCTTCTCTGATTGGATGTTTGAATTTTAACAAGAGTACAGTTTGTGTACTGGTCATGCTCCGGAATTGAACTAGATTAACCTTTAAGACTGATTCTAATGTTCCCCCCACTTTTATTTCTTGTAATAGATAAGCAGGTACAAGTATAAAAAAGGTACAAATGAGTGTATGCAGTGACAACTGCCTCCTCTTTGGCTACACAGTTTGTTTCCTAGAGGCAACCACCATTATGAATTTTTTCTGTATTCTTCTGGATGTATTCTGTGCATTTTTAAGGATATAAATACAGTGTTTTCTTCTCCGTTTGTAACAGTCCTCTTCACCTTTCTTCTAATGCTAATACTTATATGTTGTCAATACTGCTCTTTTTTTTCTGCTGCATTTTATAAATTGTAGATTATATATATTTATCATGTTAACTATAAGTGTACAGTTCAGTAGCATTAATTACATTTACGATGCTGTGTATACATCACCAATATCTATATCAAAATTTCATCATTCCCAACAGAAACTCTTTACCATTAAACAGTAGGTCCTTCTTCCATTCTCCCAACCCCTGGTAACCTTTATTGTACTTTCTATCAATTCAGCTGCTCTAGGTAACTCGTACGGTATTTTGTCCTCTGTCTGGCTTATTTCACTAAGCAAAATGTTTTAGAGGTCTGTCCATGTTGTCACATAAATCAGTTTCATTCCTATTATGGCTGAGTAACATTTTATTATATATATATCCCACATTTCGTTTATCCATTTATCTGTAGATAGATAGTTGCATTGTTCCTACCTTTTAGCTATTGTAAATAATGCCGTAACCGAACTCAAGGGATTTGCCTATTGGGGTGCATCAAATTGAACACAACCCAAGAAAGTGTTGAAAGCAAAACACTTTTTATTATTTGTTACAAGTAAGGAGTCAAAGAGATAGTTTCCAAAGCATTGTCTTGCATGGGGTTAGTATAAGAAGCTTTTATGCAGTGTATAGGGGGCAGGGACAGGGAGCTTGCATAAATGTTTCAGTTCAATTGCACATGACTAGCATGTCAACATGCTAGAGCGTATGTCTGTGTTCAAAAAATGTTGGAAAACTCTGCCCATAGAAGATCTTAATATAATGAGCTAAAGGTTAGGGGCTTCTGTGTGTGTCCTCAGCTCCAGTACAGCTCAAAGTGGCTCACCTAAGGGGCTGAGGTGAAACACCTAGTTGGGAGTCTCCTTGGCTGGAACTATTGGTTCTCCAAAACAAAATATATTCCTTCCCTGCTTTTGTCCCTTCCCCCCTTCCCCTTTGCTGATAGCTTTCAGCCTTTTTTTTTCCTTTCAGCCTTCTTATTTGAGTAACTTCCCATTGCATCCTACCTAACTAACATTGCTACTGTGAACATTATTGTATAGATGCCTGTTTGAGATCTTGGGTTCAATCCTTTTGGGTATGTACCTAGGAGTAGAATTGCTGGCTCATATGGTAGTTCTGTGTTTAACTTTTGAGAAACTGCTAAATTATTTTGTCGAATGGCTGTACCATTTTACATTTCCACCAGCAATGCATGAGTGTTTCAGTTTCTCCACGTCCTCACCAATATTTGTGGTTTTTGTTTTTCCACTGCAACTGTCTTAGTAGGTGTGAAATGGTATCTCTTTGTGGAGGTGGTTTTTTGTTGTTGGTGGTGTTGTTGCTGTTGCATATCCCTAATGGTTTGTGATGTTGTACATCTTATGTGCTAATCAGCCATTTGTATGTCTTTTGTAATGTTTTGATTTATAAGAAATATGTTTTTCTTATGTATTTGGTCTTCCTAATACAGTTCCTGAATTAAAGCTCCTAGAACTGGGGCGCCTGGGTGCCTCATTCGTTGAACGTCTGCTTTTGGCTCAGGTCATGATCCCAGGGTCCTGGGATCAAGCTCCACATGGGGCTCCCTACTCGGTGGGAAGTCTGCTTCTCCTGCTTCCATTCCCTCTGCTTGTGTTCCCTCTCTCTCTGTGTTTCTCTCTGTCAAATAAATAAAATCTTTAAAAAAATAAAGTAAAAAAAAAAATAAAGCTCCTAGAACCATTGGAATTTTCTAAATGTTGAAAGTGATGAAGGTATCTTTCGTTACGTTAATGAGGTGACTTTTGAGAAGTGCCTAAGGATGAGGAGCTCGTAGCCAGTGGGGCCAACCATGTGATCAGAGGGCTGAAACTTCAGTCCCACCCTCTGACCTCTGTGGAGGGGAGAGGTGTTGGAGGTTGAATTAATCACCAATGGCCAGTGCGTTAATCCGTCATGTCTATGTAATGAAGTCTCAATAAAAACCCTAAAGAACATGGGTTCAGAGGATTTTTGGGTTGGTGACCATGTGGAGATGTGGGGAGAGTTGTAGGCCAGAAGAGGGGATAGAAGATTCTCATGCTTTTCCTCTTACTTTACAATTTGCATCTCTTCATCTGACTACTTCTGAGTTACATCCTTTTATAATAAATGGATATCTTTTAGGCAGACTGCCTGCATTTTGATAACTATTCAAGTTTCTGAAGTGTGGGAAGTCCTACAGGATTGAACCCATAACCTATGGAATCTGATGCTGTTTCTGGGTCAACAGCGTCAGAATAGAGTTGAATTCTCAGATAGCCCGCTGCTATGTGAGAATTACTTATTGGAGGGTTATCCCTCCCTCCAGCACTCCCTGAATTGGCATTGGTACCAGAGTCCTTTACTTTTTTAGGGAAATGTCTATTCAAGTCCTTTGCCCATTTAAAAAAAAATTTTTTTTTCTGTTGAGTTGTATGTAGTTCTTTATATTCTGGATATTCATACCTTCTCAGGTATATGATTTACAAATATTTTCTCCCATTCTGTGAGTTACCTTTCTCTCACTTGGCAGTGTCCTTTGATGCACAAAATTTTGAAAATTTTCATGAAGTCCAATTTATTTTATTCTTGTTTCCTGTGTTTTTGATATCATATTCAAGAAATCATGGCCAAATCCAGTGTCAAAAAGACTTTCCCAAAAGTTTTATATTAAGAGTATTAAAATTGTAGCTTTTTAAAAAAGATTTTATTTGTCAGAGACAGTGCATGAATGTGCATGCTCACGTGAACACGCACACACAAGCAGGCGGGAACAGCAGGCAGAGGGAGGAACAAGCTTCCTCCTGAGCAAGGAGCCTGATGCAGGACCCTGGGATCATGACCTGAGCCAAAGGCAGATACTTAACCAACTGAGCCGCCCAGATGTCCCTAAAATTTTAGCTTACATTTAGGTCTTTTTTTCATTTTTACTTAAGTTTTGTATATGGTGTAAAGTAAGCATACAGCTTTTATTTAATTATTTTTTAAGTAATCTCTACCCCCAATGCACAAATTCATGACCCTGAGATCAAGAGTCAACATGCTCTCCCAACTGAGCCAGCCAGGTGCTTCCAACTTTATTCTTTTGTATGGTAATATCCAGTTTTCCCAGTATCTTTTTTTAAATTATTAAATGTATTATTTGTTTCAGGGGTACAGGTCTGTAATTTATCAGTCCTACACAGTACACAGAGCTCACCATAACACATACCCTCCCCCAGGATCTTTTTTTTTTTTAAGATTTTATTTATTTATTTGACAGAGAGAGAGAGAGGGAGGTCACAAGTAGGCAGAGAGGCAGACTGAGAGAGAGGGGGAAGCAGGCTCCCTGCTGAGCAGAGACCCTGATGCGGGGCTTGATCCCAGGACCGGAGATCATGACCTGAACCGAAGGCAGAGGCTTTAACCCACTGAGCCACCCAGGCACTCCCTCCCGCCCCCAGTATCTTTTATTGGAATGACTGCTCTTTGTAGAGGCTGCTTTTAGACAGCAGGCTTGAGCAAT
>JAQQSY010004403.1:0-12317 GCA_028646535.1 Procyon lotor
GGGAGAAAATTCTAAGCTCGAACTCACCCACCATCCCCCAATCATGGCTTGGTCTTCCCAGCGACCAGCCCCCATCCGGGACGCTCCGGTCACCAGGAAATTCCAAGGGATTTAGGAGCTCTGTGTCGGGAACTGGGATCAAAGACCAAATACTGGAAGGATCTGGGGACAGAGGCCAGTGGACGCGTTTCTTCTAATTTCACGAGCCCTGGGCACTTAGCGAGGGCAGGACCGCCGGTGACACCGGTCAGCGCTTCTATCAGAGGGGGCATATTCTGGCTTCCTGAGTCATTGGGTG
This sequence comes from Procyon lotor, assembly GCA_028646535.1. Taxonomy (NCBI): domain Eukaryota; kingdom Metazoa; phylum Chordata; class Mammalia; order Carnivora; family Procyonidae; genus Procyon; species Procyon lotor. Next base: position 299 of record JAQQSY010004403.1, read on the forward strand.
ACCGTTCCCCGAGGGCAGTTACCTCGCTCACCGTCCCCCAGCAATCTAGGGGGAGCCTGGTTCTGAGCGAGTGACAGAGAAGCCTCTGTGGGCTGAGTGTCCCTCTGGGAGGGTCTGTGTGGGGGGAGGCCCCGTGGTTGGGGTCCCAGGTGGGAAGACAGCCCGTGTGCCGGGGACAGGGCAGAACGGGAGATGGGCCCAGGCGGTTGGCGGGAGATCTGGGGCAGGGCTGGGCTTGGGTTCAAATCTCCGAGCAGGGGGTGTGTTGAAAGTGAGGAAGGACACCCTCCGAGTGTGGCAGGAATCACCACAGCTGCCAACCCAACAGGGATAATGGGACCTTTGGATTAGAACCTGGGCTCGAACTCCATCTCCTAGACCTACCAGCCGTGTGCCCTTCGGCAAGTTATAGGGCCTTTCTAGAACGTGGATAAAATGTGATTATCCACATAGATCCTTCGCTGGGTGGAAACTGCCATCATGAGGTTGGGTGGGTACGTTATTCCCTAGAATATGACATTTCCTTTTTTCCCCCTTTTTTCCGGCCAAAGGAAGACTAGACCTATTTCCTAAAGTTTAGTACTTTCCTATGCATGTACCACAAGGCCCAGGGATGAAATACTTTCCCACCTACTTGGTTTCTCACGGGCTCTTCCTCGCTCCGTGACGGCTTAGAGCACAAGCAGATTCGTTCCTCACTTTGTGCCCGTGCGGGACGATCGGAGAGGCGGGAAAGGGGGGCAGCAGCCTGGAGGATGTGGGCTGCAGGAGTCAGAGTCGGGGCTGGGGAAGCAGAAGTCGGTAGGTCAGAGTCCCTCAGGTGGAGAGGAAACTGGAGGAGAGGCCGCAGGGGGCGAGGAAGGGCTGGCGCGAGGCCGTAAAGTCACAGGAAGTCCAGAGAGGCCCGTTGCCTTGTCCTTGTCCCCTTGGTGATGCTGTCATCCTGCCATTGGCTTTCCGAGTGGGAACGGGAGGGGGGTCTGACTTTATTCCCCCAACCCAAACAAGAGATATCCATGTCCTCGTGGTGAGTCGGCAGCTCCCCACGGACTCCGGAGGTGTAGCTCGCCTTTCCTCTTGGGTGCTCCCCAAGTCGTGGGAGGGCTGGCCCCCTTCCCACACCCGCCCCATGGACAGAGGGAAGGGCTGCCTGCACCGCAGGGTCTCCGGGCTCCTCCCCTCTCTGCCGCTAACATCGCTGCGGTGGGTTCAGCCGAGAGGCCCCCCGTGATCGATGGGGAAGAGGTGATGTTCCCTCGGGGGCCGTTTCGTTCCCTGGTCGCGGCAGAGTTAGAGTCCCCTTGTCTGACGTCCCATCCGGTCTGGGGACGGTCTCCTTTGTACTTCTGCCCGAAGGAAACAGCCTTTGTTGCTTGTTGTAGACTCTAGAGTCAGGTCGGTCGGGGCTCGGGATGGGTGGTCCGGAAGTGGATCCCAGAATGGTATAGTGAATACCTTGCCCGGGCCCGAGAGTGGATGTTTTTGGAGAGAGTGTCTTTCTTCATTATCACCTGTGCTGAGGACGGAAGGCAAGGGCACTGGGGAATTTGGTAGGGTGCTGGAAATATTCTCTATCTTGCTCTGGGTTTGCATTACGTAGGTCATCTGTCAAAATCCATCGGATGGGGGCGCCTGGGTGGCTCAGTTGGTTAAGCGACTGCCTTCGGCTCAGGTCATGATCCCGGAGTCCTGGGATCGAGCCCCGCATCAGGCTCCCAGCTCCACGAAGAGTCTGCTTCTCCCTCTGACCTTCTCCCCTTTCATGCTCTCTCTCTGTCTCCCTCTCAAATAAACAAGTAAAATCTTTAAAAAAAAAATTTAAGAAAAGTACAGGGGTCCCTGGGTGGCTCAGTCATTGGGCGTCTGCCTTCGGCTCAGGTCATGATCCCAGGGTTCTGGGATCGAGCCCCACATTGGGCTCCCTGCTCAGCGGGGAGTCTGCTTCTCCCTCTCCCACTCCCCCTGCTCACTATCTCTCTCTCTCTCTCTCTGTCAAATAAATAAATAAATAAAATCTTAAAAAAAAAAAAAACCCATCAGATGGTAGACTAATCGCTTGTGCCTTTCACTATTCATGGATTTTATCTTGAGAAAAATAATTGTAGGGGCGCCTTGGTGGCTCCGTCGGTTACGTGTCTGCCTCTAGCTTGGGTCTTGGTCCCCGGATCCAGGGATTGAGCCCCATGTCAGGCTCTCTGCTCGGAGGGAAGCCTGCTTCTCCCTCTCCTCCCCACTCATGCTCTCTCTCACTATCTCTATCTCTCTCAAATAAATAATATCTTTAAAGAATAAAAAAAATTGTAAGCAAATAAACTCTTAATGATTCACAGGCTGACATCTTTAGGGATGAGGTGGACTGCTGCCTGCACCTTGCTTTAAAAAAATGCATCAAAACTAAGATGAGTTGTTGGATTGATTGACAGCAGATTGTTCACGATTGTAGAATTGGGGGGGGGGGCGCGTGTGGCTGTTTCTTCTGTATGAGTCTTCCAACCTCTCTCCTTGTTTGAACATTTCGCGATAAAATGCCGAAGCAGAAGAACTGCCAATAACTACTACTTGTGCTCTCTAGAACTTTCCATAAACGAATTCCCGAAGACACCACGCTCTTCCTGCAAATGGCCTCACCTGCTTCCCCAGGGAGTGTTGGTAAAGAGAATTGAGGGTCCTTGGCCTGGTGTGCCCTCTGCAAGGCCGGTGTGATCGCCGTGGGTGCATTGCACGCACCAGGTGTTCGCTTGGGCCTCCTCGAGGGTGACGCGGTCCGTGACCTTGAATTGCTAGAACTCGGAGACGCAGGGCTTCCTACCGTGTAGGCAGAAGGCTGGGCATTCGCAGCCGGAGAACAGCCTGACCCAGAGTTAGAAGAGGGTGCCCGAGCTCCCGCTGACCAAAAACCCGAGCTCGTTGCCCGCGGGACCCTGGGGGAGCTGAGCTGCGCGGATGTGTGTGTGTTCAAAGATCTTAATTTCGACAGTGTGTTTAAACACATTCAGAAAAAAAAATTCAGACGCCTTTTTGACACTAGACTTTTGTCAGCTATAATGTAATGCCTGCTTTTCCAAGAATTTTTTTTAAAGATTTTGTTTATTTATTTGACACAGAGATAGAGAGATCACAAGTAGGCAGAGAGAGGGGGAAGCAGGCTCCCCACTGAGCAAAGAGCCCGACGCAGGGCTCCATCCCAGGACCCTGAGATCATGGACTGAGCCGAAGGCAGAGGCTTTAACCCATTTTTTTTTTTTAAATAGAGAACATGCAAAGAAGTAAAACCAACCATAATTTTATAACCTCATGAAACCACTCTTTACATTTTGGTATATTTACTCCCTGAATTCTTTTTAATCTCAGGCATCGTTTCTGTAACTGTGATGTTTTTTGTTTGTGGCTCATGAAGACCTTCCTTGGCAGGGAGGCCTCAAGGCCTCCTTCCTGTGGAGCTGCCCGGGGCCTGGGCTGCTGCTGTGGAGATTCTGGGCTCGTCTGACGCACAGGCTCTGGTCCTGGGAAGGCTGTGGCTTCCTCCGGAGCGGTCGGATGGGGAAGCATTTGGGATGGGGCCCAAAGCAGTGGCACCGTGGCGTCCGTGCCCGTGTGTGCCCGGTCCCTGAGCGCTCACGGAGGGAAGGGCACCGTCCTGGGCACCCTGGGCGGGTTCTCCCCCGGTAACCCCGCGGTAGGGGCGCCGCCGTCATCCTATCTCACCCACGGAGCGCGGGACAGCGGGGACTCCCGACCCTGTGCCCCGGTCACGTAGCCGGCCGACCTTGGCGTTCGAGTCCAGGAGCGGGCCCTCTGCTCGGCAGTTTGGGGCGCAGGCGACCGGTTCTGGAAGTTGGCAGTGTGCAGAGCACCCTTGACGGCCGCTCCCGGGAACACGCGGGGCAGGTGGAACGGCCCTCTTTTTCCAAATTGAGAGCCGATGTGCAGAAAAGTTACCAGGTTAACTCAGGCCACGTGGGAAGTGAGTTGGGTGGGAGGCTGAAGGTTAGAGCCTGTCTCATGTCGTCTTCCGAGCTGGAGAGCGGAGCGGGCGGGGGGCCTGGGGACTGGAAGGGACGACGGGTGGGCGTCGGGTGCCCGGCCGGGGATCCTGCGAGCAGAGCCTAAGCACAGGGGCCCAAGGGGGCTTGTCTGGAGGGGAGGGGCAGGGAAGAGCACTGGCTTTGCGGTCCGACAGACCTGGGGCTGGGGCCTGATACCTTTGTAGGAAGGAGAGTCAACCCCGCCGGTTCCCACTGAGAACTGAAGGAAACAATGTTGTTGAAATTGCCCAACCTGCGTGCTTGGTGTGTTAGAATCACGGTGCAGGTTTTTAGACCGTCGTCTGATTAACAGTGGAACCTTTGAAAGGCTTTGGGCTGGGAAGTAGGCGACAAGGCAGAGATTTTCTGACTATCAGGCCTGCGTGGAGGACGGCAGGGGGCGGGGGAGTGGGGCCCAAAGAGCTCCTTCCTACAGTTGAAAAGCTGATGGAGAGAGAGAGAGAGAGAGAGAGATATGCATCTCAGAGGAGTAACCCGCGGGGTTTGGTGATGGGCTCATCATGGGGAGGGAGAGGCATCTCACTTTGCTCATTGGCTTTTTTTGTTTACACTGTGTCCCCCTGACTCATCAGCATGTTCTTGCCTTTCAGGAGCCTGCGTGAAGTGCAGCAAAGGTGTGTTCGGGGCCGGCCAGGCCTGCCAGGCCATGGGGAACCTCTACCACGACGCGTGCTTCACCTGCGCAGCCTGCAGTAAGTGTGTGGGGGGCCAGGGGCGGGAGGACGGGAGCATGGGGGCTCGGGAAAGGGAGGACGGGGACGAGCATCCTTCCTGGAGACGCTTGACCGGGGCCTTCCACAGTCCCGCGGCCGGGCAGGTCGGTGTCCTTTAGAGCCCCAGCCCAGGGCCCGTCTGAGGAAGGGGACGGACCCGAGTACCAGCGATTGCCTGGGGCCGACCTCGGTGATGAGTTGAGTGGATTCAAAGCAGACTGTGAGAACATCAGGTTTGTAATGATCAGAGGTCTCAGATGTGGGGGAAGTGTTGGGATTCCCCACCATCCACCCTATTGTCAGTTACCCTCCTCCACTGTGGGACCAGCCAACCCAATGTCACCAGCAGGGGCCCTGTTACCACTCTGTGACCCCAGTCGGATCTGGAGGCTGCCCCGTGCGTGTGAGGTGCGAGTGTGTGTGTGACTGCCCGTGTGTGTGCACCGCAGAGGCGTCCGGGCCCGTGAGCACACACACCTTCGGGCATCTCTACCCTGCACACGCACAGTGACCAAAGTGGCCAGTTAGGACACCAGGCCTGTGCCCAGCCCTGCAAACGCTCGTTGAATTGACGGCAGCCACCGTGGAAGATTCTAACGCGTTACGGGATGTTTGCCCAGTCTGATGGAGTCGGGACTTGAGCCTGTCTTAGGGTCTCTACCCCCATGGTTCCCGATCCTGGCTGTTCATTAGAATCCCCCCAGAGATTGTAAGAACCAGTGATGCCCTAGTCCCACCTCGACCAGCAGAACCGGAAGCTGTAGGCATGGAATTCCTAGTCCAGGGTGTGGTCAGGCCTAAGTACCCGAATCAGTGCCAGGGTCTTCAGTGTAGACGCCTCTGGGGAAGGGAGCAGGGAGAGATTTGCTCTCAGCTGTTTTGGGGCACAGCTGGGAGCCCCCTGGTTCTGAGGGCGAAGGTGACGAGGTGGGTACAGAGCTACCTCCTGGCCTACCTGCCCAGAGGTGCTGGCCAGGCCTGTGCCCGGGTTCAGAACCTCCTCCTTCAGTCCTCACCGCGATTTCCCCTAAAATGCATCCCTGAGAGTTGACAGTTGGTGCGCTGATCAGCATTCACCTTCGTAGGGAAAATTGTGAAAGCCTTTGAAATGGGCCAAAAGGCAGCTGGAAGGACGTGTTGCGTTGTCTGGGGGTCAGTTTCTCCGGGTCCCTGGCTTCTCGCCTCGTCTTTGAGCCACGCTATCCTTGTAGGTTATGCTATCCTGACAGTGGCGCGTACACGATGCTTGTCCCTAACAGTGCACACTGTGCCTGCTGGAGAGGCCGCTGACCGTGGCCTGGGGGAGACTGCTTTCGCTTCCACTAAAAGCAGGTTCATTTCAGCACTTCTGATGGCCGCAGAGCTGTGGTGCTTTGCACTGTCCCAGCTGTAACGTCTTCACTCGTTCCCACCTTTGCTTGATGGGTGTTGCAAATCTTCGACCGTGTTGTCTGAATCTTAACCGACAAGAGTTGCAATCCTTCCTCTTTCTAGAAAATTATCTTTCCGTTTTAGCTCCTGTACCTGTTCCTCCATATTTGCTGTTTTCCAGGGAAAAAGTAGAAGCTGGTTTTCATCTCAAGCAATTGCCACTTGAACTAAGAAAGTTTTTCGGGGCTGGCGGGGACGGGGGGACTGCTGAGTCCTTTGGGGCATGGCTGTCAGTTCCATAGCGGGTTGAATTTATCTTCAAATGATGACAAACACGGACACTTAAGGAAAACACAGCTGGTTGGGGATTTTTTGGGTGAAGGCCCTTGGGTTCTGGATTCTGTCGTAATGCTTCCTATAATTTGTCACAAACTGAACCCTCTTTTCCGCCTCCGTATCTCTGATCACACTGCCTCATACAATCTGCTCTCCCTACTCATTTCATACATGTAAGTTCTGTCATTAGCCATTAGGCCCCAGCTCAAAGGCTGCCTCTTCCAGGAAGCCTTCCCTGTTTTCCTTGTGGAGGAAACGGCTTTGTCTTGAACTCGGCATGCCCCAGTGCTATCACGTAGAGCATGATCCACACTCTCTGGGGCTTCAGTGCCAGCAGGCCAGGCCCTAGAAATGAGGACAGAGACTCCATCCCATGCACAATGCTGCACATTCCTGTTCCCCAAGGGGCCTGCACCAGTCCTTTCGTGGGTAAACACACAGCTTCCTCCGCACCTGTGGGGAGCAGTTGGAGACTCCGGCAGGTGCCTGAGCAGCTTCTCTTGGGCGCAAGAAGTAATTTACCTTTGTTCCGTTGACTTCTTGCTGCCCTGTAACTCCCTACAGCAGAAGGAGTCACCTGGGCCCCCCATGTCCTGGCCCAGCAGGTCCTCGAGTGTGTCTCTGTGCAGACGGTGCGGCTGGGGCCGGGCCTGTTCCCTCCTTTGTTGGCAGAAGAAAAAAAAAAAAACAAAAAACGGGGGCCCAGAGAGGAGAAGAAAATTTCTTAAGATCGAAAGCCTCGCAGTGGGGCTAGCTTCAGAATCCAAGGCTCCTGGATCTAATTAGCTTCACACAGCCCCATTTTTCTGGTCCGTGAGCATGTCTGTTTGTGAGCACAGAGGTGTGTGTGTGTTTTCTGTTTTCCTCTTTTCGTTATGAAAATGATCTCACTTGCCCCACCATCAAAATGGATCTCTGTACGTGTGCACCCATTTCCCGGATGTTACTGATGTTTGTGAAAATATGGTCGGGGTCCTGTCGGCCCCCCTGGGTCCTTGTCCCACACCCCGAGAAGGAGGACACTGAAACAAAAGGGTCCAGAAGACTGCGGAGGGAGTCACAGGGTGCCGGCCGCCAGCGCTGGGGTGCAGGGCTGAGCTGGGGGGAAGCCACAGGACAGAGCCCAGGGAGAAGTGCGGGGGCAGAGACGCAGCACAGGTGTTTTTACTGCCAGGTTTTGTCCCAGCCGATAATACGCAGTTTTTAGAGCCGGGATCACAGCATGTAAGTGACGTCCTGTCCTCTGTGATGTAAGCCTGCCGGAGCTCACCCACACCTCCGCAGCCTCCGGAAAAAGGATCCGAGCGGCCACGGAGGAATCGATGGCCTCGTGCCATGGGTTTGGGGCACGTGGCTCATGTGGGGTTCACCGGTGGTTACAGAGAGCCTGCTCCCCTGCCCGAACGTCTTTGTGCCCCTGCACCCTTTTTCCCCTCTGCTGAATTGTCTCCGTGGTGTTCTTCCCGGGAGTAAGCACGTGGGGCACGGCGTGGGGGCATTTGTGTGGTTTGGTAAAGTCCCACCTTTCTCCGAAGTTTCACTGGCCAGTGTGTGTGGTTGCCATGGAGATGTGTATGGGGGGGTGGGGGGTAGGGGTCTCCCTTTTCCCCCTCCGCTGCCCCCTCGCTGCTCCTGCCCACCCCAAGTGGCAGTGCCCTCAACTGGGGCCCACAGGAAGCCGTTGGCACCGTGCGGAGAGGGAGGAAGGTCAGCGCAGAGGGCAGGCGCGACCTTGGCCGCGGCCACACTCCGTGGCTGATGCTGCATGTCCAGTGGCCTGAGGGGACGCGGACCCCCAGCTGCGGCTCTGAGAGGTGGAATGAGGAGGAAGAAGAGGCGTGGGTCTGGCCGTGTGGGTCAAGGGGGGCCCGCCTCAGCACCTTCCAGAACAGACCGTGAGGGGGAGGGAAGGCAAAGCTCTGGGTCCTTGCTTTTGGTAAAAGGCGAAAGATTTATACGATCTGAAGAGAAACCAGAGTATTGGGTCCTTGCTTTTGGCAGTTTTGCGTCCAAAACGTCAGATTTTGTTCATTTTGCGAAGACCGAACAACTTCCGTCCTGGAGGGCAGGCGAAGCCTGTTTGCCATGTCCATGCTCGTGGTTGGTGCGATTCTTTTTGGTCTGTGTGGGAGCTGGAGATGTTGGATCGGACAGGGGAGACTGTGTGCCCTCCTGCCCTGAAGCCCCCGGAACACGAGGGCCGGGGCCTGGGCGTGGGGTGGGGGGCAGGCAGGTCAGGGCCGATGGAAATTGTGCCAATGCAGGCCTGAGCTCAGAGAGAGGCCTCGGAGGGCCAGAGGGGTCCGTTCAGGGGTGCAATCACGGCCAGAATGGGTGGCTTGCAGTGTTGTCACTGCTGCCCCGACTCCCAGGGTGTGTGTGTGCTGTGACGTGCCCACCGGGCCTCCGGGAACACAGTCCGTGAGATGAGGTGTGGTTGCCGTTGCCCGTCCCCTCTTCCCAAAACCCCACGCTGCGGCCGTTAGATCCACCATGAGTGGATCTCGTAGTGAAATCTCACCCCTTTACACCCAGTCGGGTGGAAGTCTGTCCGAGCTACCGAAAAGCCTGCGTCTAGAACTCTAAAAAAGTACCATTTCATTACTTCAGGTAAAGGAATCAACGAGAATTAAGCCCAGCTTTGTGGAACAGAGGTTCTTGAGTAAATCGGTGGTTGGTGGCCGACAGCCCATTATCCAGTAGGTTCTGAAGGTGGAGGTGGTTCTTATCGGCTGTTGTTGTTGTTTTAAAGATTTTATTTATTCATTTGAGAGAGAGCATGAGTGGAGGGGAGCAGTAGAGGGAGAGGGAGAAGCAGGCTGCCCCCTGAGCAGGGACTCGATCCCAGGACCCCGGGATCATGACCTGAGCCGAAGGCACACACTTCACCAACTGAGCCACCCGAACACCTTTCTATTTCGTTTTTCTTACAAAGTCTAAATTCTGCCCCCGAGGTCATGTATTACCTTTTTTTTTTTTTTTTTTTGACTTTTTGTATTACTTTGTTACCCAGCGCTTAAAAATGCTCACAGATTCTGAAATCGCGGTGCTGGCACTAGGGAGGTCCTCCTCTAACTCTTAGCCCACCTGCTTCCTGAAACCAGTCATCACAATATTCACCAGTGGTTTGTAGGTGCCTTTCCTAGCTTCCTGTCGGCTGACCCCACGCCGAGCCCTCCACCCATGGGTGCTCGGGGACCAGCCCTGGGACGGTCCAGGGACTTGAGCATTCTTACCAGCCGCTGTTGGCTGAGTTGCAGACAGAGGCCTGGGAGTGTGGTTTGCTCCCGCCCCTGTGTTAGGTTATCTCCACTCGGAGGGAACATGTGCAGAGGAAGGAAGCTGGCTCGGCCCCCCGCATCTGGTCCCAGGACTGTGGGATGACCAAGGCTGGGCTTTTGGAGACTTTTCTGGTTGCAAGTGCAGGAGAGCCACTGGGGACTTGGGTTGGGGGAGTGAGGACCCCGTCCGCAGCCGGGTGCACCCACAGCACAGACCGAGATTACAGGCTTTGATGCCTGCATTTCTGAGCCGTTAAGTCATGCCCATGTTTCTTGTCATATTCAGCAGTTATGGGTAAGCCGAGTGAGTCAGCTGGATCTAAGGAAAAAGCCGGGGATCAAGAATGTGAGAAAGGAAGAGTGGGCACGTCCTAAAGGAAGCCAGTGGGCAGGGAAGAAATCAGGAAGCAACAGAAAGAGACGAGCCAGGGCAAAGGGGCTTGGGGTTCGGAGAGGGCAGAGGGGTGACCTTGACTCGGCGTGGAGTCGGAGGGTCTGTTGCGTTCGTCTCTAGCCCACCCAGTTCTGCTGGGGCACCCGCACTGGGACCAGACTGGGTTTCCCAGCTCAGACTCTGTGGGTCCAGTCAGAGGGCATGACTGTCAGGGAACCGTGGGAAGGCATCAGATCCTTGGTGCCTGTGACATTGGCAGGGTCTGGGGTATTGGAGCGCTGAATGGTCGACTCCCACGTGGACATTTCCAGTGCCCGATAGCACACACGCATGGTTTGGGGTAGAAATCTGTATTCTCTTCCTCCGGGAACCCCTGACCCAGGGTGTTACCTTGCGGTACCCAGCGTGTCCCCTGTCCCCTCAAGTCTGAGGACGGAGGGCGCTCTGGGATGTGGGGACCACTGCACTGTAATCAGCATGGAGACACTACCAGGTGCCCCATCTCCCCACCAGAATCCTGGGGTCAGGCGGTGAGGTCTGACCTTCACTCTGGAATCAAAGACGCTACCTGGGGGCCTCTCTGGCTCTCTTGCTAAGAGTCTCTCTTCGTTTTTCTCGGAAGTGTTCTGTCTCTCAAACATTCTCTTCGATTTCCGTCCCCACTTCTGGTCCTGGGGTGGTTGGTGGATTTAGTGTGTCGGCTTGGCCGGGCCAGAGGTGCCTGTGCTTCAGGTCACACATTGTTCTAAGTGTGTCTGGGAGGATGTTTCTGGACGAGAGTAACGACAGGTAGACTGAGGAAAGCAGATTTTTCTCCCTAACGTGGGTGGTCCTCGCCCAATCAGTCGAAGGCCCAAATAAAACCAAAAAGCTGACCCTCCCACCAGTAAGGGACACACTTGCACCCACACGCATACACGTGCACACACTAATGCACACAATGCGTGCAACGCCTGTGTGTGCACACACCCTTGCACGTGCTCATACACACACACGCACATGCACACGTGTGTACACAGGCATGCACACACACTCCCCCCGGTTCTGGTCCTCTGCAGACCCCTGACTCACACCGGCCCTTTCCTCCTCTGTCTGCACCTACTTTCCCTTCCCTCCCTATTTCCTCTCTCCCCCGTATCCCCCTCATTGATGATTTCTTTTGCACCCATGGTTTCCATCCTGGAGCCCGCAGGGCTTCTACGTCCCCGATGCAGGCTGGAGTCCGACCCACTGCTGGTGGAGGGTTTGATCTGTCTTCTCGAGGCCCCTCATTTGCCTGCCAACCACCACGCCTGTTTACACGAGAGGAAGTGGGAGTTTCGGAGCCATTGACGGCTGGTGCCTAGGTGACACCGGGGTCCAAGTGGCCCCACTGTGTGTGTTTTTGCCACCACACTGGTGGTTCTCACCCTTTGCTGTAGATAAGTCGTGGTCACGAGGAGCCCCCTACCATGCAGACCCCTGGTGGCACCTGCACGGACCCCGATTCCTGAAATCTGTGGAGCAGAGGCCTGCGTGCTCGTGTGTGATGAGCACCCCTGGGATCTGATGCGGTCTGCCCCGCCCGGCCCTCCTTGGCCTTGCTTTGGCCTCTGGCTCCCCGTTTCCCAAACTCCAGACTCAAAGCAGCCAATGGCCACACGTGGGTTTTGAGCACTTGAAACTTAGCAAGTGAGACCGAGGAATTGAACATCGTATTTCGTTTTCATTAAAGTTTAAATGTAGGGGCACCTGGGTGGCTCTTTCGGTTAAGCGTCTGCCTTCATCTCGGGGTATGATCCTGGGGTCCTGGGATCAAGTCCGGCATTGGGCTCCCCGCTCAACAGGGAGTCTGCTCTCTCCCCCTCATCCCCACTCATGATCTCTCTCAAATAAAAT
>JAQQSY010004404.1:0-12317 GCA_028646535.1 Procyon lotor
CATCCCAGTGATAAATCCCACCTGGTCATGATGAATAATCTTTTTAATGTGCTGTTGGATCCTGTTAGCTAGGATCTTGTTGAGAATCTTGGCATCCATATTTATCAGGGATATTGGTCTGAAATTCTCCTTTTTGATGGGGTCTTTGCCTGTTTGGGGATCAGGGTAATGCTGGCTTCATAGAAAGAGTCTGGAATTTTTCCTTTTGTTTCTACTTTTTGAAACAGTTTCAGGAGAATAGGTATTATTTCTTCCTTGAATGTTTGGTAGAATTCCCCAGGGAATCCGTCAGGTCCTGGACTCTTGTTTTTTGGGAGGTTTTTGATCACTGCTTCAATCTCATTATTAGATATTGGTCTATTCAGGTTGATTCAATTTTTGATTATTTATTGCTAGTATATAGAAAACAGTTACTTTTTTTTTTAACACTTTTAATATATTGATCTTGTCTGAAACCTTGCTAAACTCAATTATTAGTCCTAGATTTTTTGTAGATTCTAACAGATTTTCTATGTAAACAATATAATCATGTCTGCAATCATGTTTGCAAATAGAGTTTTATTTGTCCTTTCCAAACTGAATCCTTTCCAAATATTTTTTTTTTCTGGCCTTATTGCATGAGCTAAAACCTCGAGCATAATGTTTAATAGAAGTAGTGACAGTGGATTTTCTTGCTTTGTCCCAGATTTTAAAGGCAAACATTCAATCATTCCCCATTAAATATGATGTCCATAGATTTTCTGTAGATGACCTTTTACTGGGTTGCCAAACGTTCTTTCTACTCCAAGTTTGTTAGGAGGTTCTACCAAGAATGGATGCTGGATTTTGTCAAATCATTCTTATATATGCATGGAGAGGATACTTTTTTTTTTTTTTTAAAGTCTGTGTATACAGTGAATTACATTGACTGGTTTTCAAATGTTAAACCAGTCTTGAATTCCTAGGATAAATGTCACTTGGAAATAATGTACTATCCTTTCATATATTGTTGGATTTAAATTTGTGAAGAATTTTTACATTTATGTTCCTGTGGCATACTGGTCTGCTTATATAATTTAAATAAAAAATATATGTAATTTATATATTGTGTAATCTATATAAAAGTTTAATATATATATTATATAAATGGTCTTTTTTCACTTTGTGATTTACAATGTCCTTTAATATACAGTTGTGCATTTTATTTTTTTAACTTAAATTCATTTAGCCAAGACATAGTACATCATTAGTTTCAGAGGTAGTGTCCAATAATTTATCAGCTGCATATAATACCCAGTGATCATCATATCAAATGCCCTCCTTAATGCCCATCACCCAATTACCCCACTTCCCACCACCCTTCCAGCAACCCTCTGTTTGTTTCCTAGAGTTAAGAGTCTCTCATGGTTTTTATTCCTCTCTGATGACTTTGCATTCAGTCTTCCCTCCCTTCCCCCATGATCCTCTGCACTGTGTCTTATATTCCACACATATGAGTGAAACTATATGATAATTGTCTTTCTCTGATTGACCTGTTTTGCTCACATAATACCCTTGAGTTCCATCCATGTGAATGTAAATGGTAAGTATTCATCATTTCTGATGGCTGAGTAACATTCCACTGGAAAAAAAAAGAATAGTGTATCAATACTGGTTCATCAATTGTAACAAATGTGCCTTACCAATAATGCAAAGTGTTAATAGGAGAAACTGAGGCTTGGAGCAAATGTATGGGAACTCAGTATTGCTGCTCCTATTTTTTCTGTACACCTAAATCTGCTCTAGAAATAAAATCTATTAATTAAAAAAAATAAAATATTTTTGTATCTCTTTTATTCTGCTTTTTTTTTCTTCTTGTAATGTCATTGCCTGGTTTTCTTATCAAGGTAATGTTGGACTCAGAATGAACTGGGGAGTATTCTTCTACTGCTATGTGTGGAAGTTCACTAATCTTCTTTCCTGCAAGGTCTAATCTGCCATTTGTTCTATCCAATATATTTTCCACATAAACACTGCAGTTTTCTTCTTTTCTTTCCTTTTGTTTTTTCAGTGTTCCAAGATTCATTGTTCATACACCATACCCAATGCTCCATGCAATACGTGCCCTCCTCAATACCCACCACCAGGCTCGCCCAACCCCCCACCCCCTCCCCTCCAAAACCCTCAGTTTGTTTCTCAGAATCCATAGTCTCCTAGGGTTCGTCTCCCCCTCCGATTTCCCAATTTACCCTTCCTTTCCTTCTCCCAATGTCCTCCGTGTTATTCCTTATGCTCCACAAGTAAGTGAAACCATATGATAATTGACTGTCTCTGCTTAATTTATTTCACTCAACATAATGTCTTCCAGTCCTGTCCATGTTGATACAAAAGTTGGGTATTCATCCTTTCTGATGGCTGTGTAATATTCCATTGTATATATGGACCATATCTTCATCCATTCGTCTGCTGAAGGGCATCTTGGCTCTTTGCACAGCTTGGTTATTGTGGTCATTGCTGCTATGAACATTGGGGTACATGTGGCCCTTCTTTTCACTGCATCTATATCTTTGGGGTAAATACCCAGTAGTGCAATTGCAGGGTCAGAGGGTAGCTCTATTTTTAATTTCTTTATTTCCTTCTTTATTTATTTGAGAGAGAGTGAGAGAGAGAGAGAGAGAGAGAGAGAGAGAACAGAGGGAGATTGAGAGGGAGAAGCAAACTCCCGGCCGAGCAGAGAGTCTGACGTGGGACTCAATCCCACAATCCTGGGATCATGACCTGAGCCACAGACAGACGCTTATTCAACTGAGCCACCCAGGCGCCCCTCCATTTTTATTTTCTTCAGGAATCTCTACATTGTTTTCCAAAGTGGCTGTACCAACTTGCATTCCCACCAACAGTGCAAGAGGGTTCCCCTTTCTCCACATCCTTTCCAACACTTGTTTACTGCTTTAGAAGTTTGAAATAGGTCGTTTTATATCTTCCATGTTTCCACTTAAGTTTTTGAACATACTGAATACAATTATAATAACTTTTAATGCCCTTCCATGCTTTACACAATTTTTCCTATCTTTGTTTTAGGCAAGAGGGTAAATCTGGTCTCAGTTACTCCACTTTGGCCAGAGCCCTTAGCCTACTTTCCAAAACAAATGGTTATGGAATTAATAATTACAGAATGTTCTAGGTGCCAGGAAGGTATAGTGAACAGGACAGAAAGACCCCTGTACTCATGGGACTTACAGTCTAGTTGGAAATGAGAGCCAATAAAAATGAACGAAAGTTAATTACGTGACTGAGACAATTTCAGAAAGTGTTAGGCATATGAGAGTGATATGAGGGGGACTAGGAGGGAGTTAGGAAAAGAGCCTCACAGATATTGGTCAGGGGATACATCCCTGAGGTGGTGGAACTTAAGCTAAGTGTGGAGGAGGAGGTGACCATGCAGAGGTCCTGGGAAAGAGAATTCCAGGTAGTGGGTCTGTACATACAAAAGAGTCCTGGGTGGGGAATGAACTTAGCCTGTTGCAAAGCAGAATGAGTGTCAGAAGGGCTGGCATGTAGTGAGAGAGAAGGGTCAGGCAGGGGCCAGTTCAGCTGGAGTCTTACACATCAGGAAGAGAGGAGTGGAGTGGAGTGCTCCAGCACACAGAGAAATATCAAAGTGAAGTTTTCTTTATATTCTCCCCCTGATGAACAGCAAACAGCAGAGAAATTGGCTCACTCTTCCTTGCGGCTGCAGAGCATTTTCAGCCCACGGACGGCTGGCAGTCGGGATAGATCAACTCCTAAAGCAACTGCTGTGCTGTACCTCACCCAAGGCAACCTCCCGATGTGCATCCCAAGCACTGCTGGCAAGCTGTTCCTATGGAGCCCATCACCACTCTCATATTTCTTCCCAGAAGGGAAGTGGCAGAGAGGCAAGCTGTTTAGTAAATGCCACATTTCCTTCCAAAGATGACGGAGCTTAGGGTGGATAAAGTATTCAAGCGTTCTCTTTTCATTAGGAAAAGTGATACAAACCCGAGTGGGTTGCTGTTCACAATAACAAGCAGAACCACTTTCCAGTCTCCTTCCCCCCCATGCTGGTGGTATTTGTTCTGTCTCTCTGCACTTTGGCTACGAAAATGGATGAGACATCAAGAGAACTACACAACCAGAATATATGAGTAAACTTGATTTTAGTCCCAGCTGTGTGACTTACTTGCTCTGTGACCTTGGGCAAGTCAAGTTAATCTGAGAATTGTTTTCCTTCCCTGAGATATGAGGATGCTCTTGTCTTCCCACCTTCTCCCTGGGGAGCTGTTAGGAGCCATGAGAGAGGTACAGGGGTCCTTCCCTACTCAGACATAAGGCTTAGGCACACACAACCCTCCATGTAAGATTATGCGCTACTGAGCTGAGAACACTAGGTCCAAAAGAGTGGGGACAGGGAAGGAATCAAAGCCACAGTCTGTAATAAATATTTTTCCTTTCATTCAATTCTAAAAAGATAAAGACTGACCTGAACGTAAGAGCATTATCAATGGAACTGCACCCACTGACTAACACATAACACAAACTGAACAGTTCTTTTCCATTTAGCACTCAATGCTCCCTGGGAATCTTTCAGATTTTCCTCACTCTGTGTTTAATAAGATGGTTGAAAATATGGTATGCTCTTTTGCAAACAAGACATATTTTCTGTGTACATTTCTCCACCCAAGCATTCCATGCCTTCCTTGTTTCATGGCTCAGGAATCCATCCTCTGGGTTCTATCTCAGCCCCCAGGAGTTTGGGTGTTTGAGATGGGGAGTCCTGTAGTTGGAGTTTATTTAATGTGCTCTGCAGTGGGCAAAATTATATTTAAAAGTCTGTGAAACTCTTAACTCTAGGGAACAAACTGAGGGTTGCCGGAGGAGAGGTGAGTGGGGGTATCGATAGGGTAAATGGGTGATGGGCATTAAGGAGGACACGTGATGGAATGAGCACTGGGTGTTTTTGCAAAGGATAAATCATTAAACTCTACCCCTGAAACTAATACTACAGTAGATGTGAACTAACTGATTTCAAATAAAATTTTGGGGAAAAATATTACACAACCATCAAAAAGGATGAATACTCAACTTTTGTATCAGCATGGACGGGACTAGAAGAGATTATGTTGAGTGAAATAAGTCAGCCAGAGAAAGTCAAATATCATATGGCTTCATTTACTTGTGGAGCATAAGGAGTAAATTGGAGGACATTAGGAGAAGGAAAGGAAGAGTGAATGGGGGTAAGTCAGAAGGGGAGACCAAGCATGAGAGACTGTGGACTCTGAGAAACAAACTGAGGGTTTTGGAGGGAAGGGGGTCGGGGGACGGGTGAGGCTGGTGGTGGGTATTGAGGAAGGTACATACTGCATGAAGCACTGGGTGTGGTGCATGAACAGTGAATCTTGGGAGACTAAAAAAAAATTAAATTAAATTAAGATGTTAAAAAAAAGTGTAAAAAAATTACATATATGAGCCAAGTTCAGGCATGATTCTGGAGTTTGAAAGAATTATAAGTAACTTTACTCTAAACATTTTATTTGAAATGTTTAGAAATTTCATACCGTGTTATATTAGTTTTAGGTATACAATATAATGATTCAAAACAAAATGATTCAAAACAAAAAAAACATACCGCGTTATATTAGTTTTAGGTATACAATATAATGATTCAACAAGGGAAATAACTAGATATGACCAAGCATTTTCACATTCTTCCTCTTACTGCATTTTGCAAAGTCAGTATAACTATTACTTCCAGTTTACCTACAGGAACCTGTCTCAGAGAGGTCAAGAGTAATTGTGGAAGGTCACAAAGATGGAAGGAAAGGATTCACACTCAGACCACTGTTCCAAATTCAATGTTCCTTTTTAAAAATTTTTTTATTTTTCATTTTTTTATTTTTTCAGTGCTCCAAGATTCATTGTTCATGCACCACACCCAGTGCTCCATGCAGTAAGTGCCCTCCTCAATACCCACCACCAGGCTCACCCAGTCCCCCATCACTGCCCCTCCAAAACCTTCAGTTTGTTTCTCAGAGTCCACAGTCTCTTATGTTTCGTCTCCCCCTCCGTTTTCTCCCAATTCACTCTTCCTCTCCTTCTCCTAATGTCCTCCATGTTTTTCCTTATGCTCCACAAGTAAATGAAACCATATGATAATTGACTCTCTCTGCTTGACTTATTTTACTCAACATAATCTCTTCCAGTCCCATCCATGCTGATACAAAAGCTGGATATTCGTCCTTTCTAATGGAGGCATAATATTCCATGGTATATATGGGCCATATCTTCTTTATCCATTCATCTGTTGAGGGACATCTTGACTCTTTCCACAGTTTGGCAATTGTGGCCATTGCTCTTATGAACATTGGGGTACATATGGCCCTTCTTTGCACTACATCAGTATCTTTGGGGTAAATACCCAGTAGTGCAATGGCAGGGTCATAGGGTAGCTCTAGTTTTAATTTCTTGAGGAATCTCCACACTGTTTTCCAAAGTGGCTGCACCAACTTGCATTCCGACCAACAGTGTAAGAGGGTGCCCTTTTTCCACATCCTCTCCAACATTTGTTTTTTACTGTCTTGTTGATTTTGGCCATTCTATGCTCCTTTAAGCAAGCCATGTGAGGAGCGAGCTGTGACTGAGGTAGAACACTGGATTAACAGGAGACCAAATTATTTTGATTTGGACTACTGAAAATTTTCACTTTCACTTGTGTCCCTCACTTATTACAACAGAATTCTTTATCTAAATTCTTCACCTTTCCCCAGAGTTCATACCACTTCTCAGTGGAGTCCCATCTGTGAATTTAATTAACCAGCTGCTGTCCTGGTCTTCCAGATTATTAATTAAGATCTTCTTTGAAACCAGACTTAACCCCTTTACCCTCAGCCATCCCCCAGAGACTTTCATATAACTCTGAAGATAACTGTTTATTTTAACCCCACATTATATGCTCAGTTTGCAGAAGAGTTTTATAAGCATAATATCTCAAAAAGTTAATTTCTCCAGGGACAGACTGTGAGCCAGCTCTGAATATGTTTTGTCAAAATCCAAACACAAGAAATTGCCTCCAAATATTGTTGGTGCTTTTGTTATTATTCATTTTAGGTAATTAGGAAAATTGTTGAATCCTTCAGTGTAACATCTTCTTGGTTTGAACTCCAAACTTACTTAGTGCCCATGTATTGTATTAGCAGGAGATTACATGTATATCAGCAGAATACCTAGTCCTAAAATACCTAAAAATACCTATTCACCCATCTCTTTCTCAAGGTAATCTAAGATCCAGAAAGTTACCTTAAAGAATTGAGTCAAAATAAGGGGAAGTGGCTTATGTACAAAGATGCTCATCATTTTATATATTATCAAATATTGGACTGATCCCATTATCTCACAATAAGAGAATGGATAATACATTTTGGTACATCCATATTATGGAAAGTTATCCTATTAACATCAGCACTATGTAATTACAGAGAGAACACTTGGGATATAATATCAAGTGGAAAATAAAGAGGACAAAAAGATGCAAAATCTGTAACAATTATATAGAAATAGGTCAGTATGGACAAAGAATGAAATGACCAGAAGCAAAACAGTGAAAACAGTTAATTTAGAGTTACAAAACTGGAAAGGCTTGACTGCATTGTTGAATTTTAAGTTAGTATATATGCAACAAATAAAAGTAATTCTTCCCTAGTTCTTAATATTTCAGAAGCATCTCAGTATTCACGGTATGATTCACGATATTTGTAACACCAGTTCTCAATAGCAAAGGTTTCAATGTCTGCCCATAAACCTTGAAGTAACCATTTCAATCAGCTCTGAGGTATTTCTAATTGCTAGTATCTACATTTCTGTCCCAAAAAACATTGATCTGGACTTTACAGAAGACCATGTACTCAGCAGGTTGGAAGAATCAAAGAATTTAACACTTTCCTAGGAGCAGCCCTTGATTACCCATAGAAGTCCCATAAACACCCAAACATTCTCACTTCTCAGGTGGCATAATTCTGGGATGGCTGTTTTTCATCATTCCTCAGGTTCTTACAAAGGGCAAGAGAAAGTTATTGGAGAAAGTAAAAATTTTCTAATTCCATTTAAGACTGGTTGTCCACATGGGACAGAAGAAATATCAATCACTACCTCACACCATACACAAAGGATAATTTAAGATAGATAATAGTTCTATGAGTTGAATACATTACATAGAAGAAACACAGAAGACTCTCATTTGTGATCTAGGGTAGGTAAAACTTCTTAGAGAGGAGACAGGAAGAAACCAACATAAAGAAGAACACTTAGTAAACTGCAGTTGGTCCAAACCAAATTTTACGCACCAATGATACCATAAAAAAAAAAAATGAAAATCAAGCCATAGACTGGGATAAAACAGTAGCAAAAGATATAACGAACAAAGAACTTTCTCCAAGAATTTAGAAAGGATTCCTACAATGCAACAATTTTTTAAAAACACCCTAATTTTATTTTTTCTTTTTTTAATTTAATTTAATTTTATTTTTTCAGTGTTCCCCGATTCATGTTCATGCACCACACCCAGTGCTCCATGCAATACGTGCCCTCCTTAATACCATCACCCTAATTTTAGAAATAGGTAAAAGACAAAGCCAGGCATTTCACAAAGGAAGATATAAAAAAGCTAGTAAGTAGAGAAAAAATTCCCAGCTTCATAAGTCACCAGAGGAAAGGAAATCAAAACCACAAAGAAATACCAATGCACATTGACTAGAATGGCTAGAATAAAAAGGACTGACAATTCCAAATATTAATAAAGATATGGAGCAACAAGAACTCTCTTAAATTGCCATGAGAAGTATAAAATTTTGTAACTTGGGAAACTCTTTGATAGTTTCTAGCCAAGTTGACCATACGCCTACTATAAGTCAGTGATTCAACTTCTGAGTGTTTACCTAATAGAAACAAAAGCATGTGTTCACAAAAAGACTTATACAAGAATGTTCACTATAGCCCAAATGCCTATTAACAGGAGAACTAACTATCAAGTGTGGCATTTTCATACAGTCAACCACTACACAGAACAAGAAAGAATGAATTACAGATACACACTGATACGTTTGAATCTCAAAAACATTAACACTGCTTGAAAAAAACCAGGTGCTATGTTCCTACTCATCTGAAATTCTGGAATAGGCAAAACTAATCTATAGTGGCAGAGATAAGAGCAGCAGTTTACTGGAAAGCAATGTTAGGGATTGACAAGGGAGGTGCATAAAAGAAATCTGGGGGTGACAGAAATGGGTACCTTTATGAAAACTGATCCAACCAATTCATCAAAGTAGAACAGTGCTCCTAAGATCAGTGCATATATCATACGTAAGATGTACTCTCTGGGAAAGGAACTAAGTCATCCCATACAAAGACTGATGCTCCCCTGATCATTTTTCACTCTCCATCGTGTGGTGACTGGCTAGGCTGGGTGATCTTGCACAAATGGCTGGAGGGAGTTTTGAGGTACTTGTGTGTTGGGAATAATAAGTGGAACATCATCTGTATTCTCTGAAGAGATGGACATCAACACCAGTCCAACTGAAGGCTGACATTTCATAGATGTCAGTAGTGAGAAACTGATGGGTACACATCCGCTGGGACACCTGCCAGGGCCTTAGGAAGCTGGGTAGAATTGATCTTGTCATCAGCTAGGACCATTGCCTGGAGGAAGCCCAAACCAAGTCTGAGACACTCCACGATGATGTATATGAAATACATGAGACTGAATTGATCCCCGGGGACCCTACTCCAGTGAGAGGTTCCCTTCTTCACTGCCTTAATGAATAGCAATTCACATCAGCAAATATTTTCTGACCTTTGCTGATTCTGGCACTACCCTTCAAAAGCATATAGTCCAGTGGAAAGAGAGCTCCACAAACCAATTTTATGGGATAAAGGTCTAAAATAGAGGTATGGGCAGGAGACCATCAACCATTTGGGGCAGGTGGGGTGGTCAGGGAAGGCTTCAGGGCATAGCTGACCTTTGTGCTAAGTCTTCACAAGAGTTCAGCTCAATGGCTTTACCCTGATTACTAAAGTAAAAGAGGTTCACTCTGAAAAAAAAAAAAATTAGAAAACTAGAAAGCGTGTAGTGTTGAATGAACAGTAACCTAGATCCTATAATTTAGAGATAAGCTCTGTAACCATTATGATTTTGTCTTTCTTGTCAGACCTTCCCATGCTACAGGCTCTCTCTGTTTCAGGTGAAAACGGGATCATACTACACATGTTTTTCCAACTACTTAGCCAGATATTCCCTCTAGCTCTTCATGCCTATATGAGTCCACATGGCTATCTTTAATGGTTGTGTTGGATTCCACACTGGAAACTGTGTCCTGTGTCTAGCCAACCTCCTGGGTAATTCACACGTGTTGTAAGTTGTTTAGAATCATTTACAACCATTACATCTGTTTATTTTAGCTTGGCCTTGGAGAAAGAGAGGCTTCCATGATGATGAGAGAGAGGAAGAGTAGAAAGGATAGTCAATGCGAAGCCATGGAGAAGGCACTGGACAGACATTTGGGGAACACCAGCCATCCTGTGAGGCTGGGGCACAAGATGCCAGTGGAGTAAAAATGCCAATATGGGAGAGATAAACATGGTCAAAACACACAGGGTGTCAGCGGTCAGTCTAGGGTTTTGTATCACATCCTAAAAGCCATGGGGAGTGAATAAAAAATCTGAATCAGTGGAGTGACACCAGCATTTTTGGGTTTTAAAAGGTCACTGTTTCCTTTCTGAGCATTTTGTTGCCTTATGTACTAATTAAAACCTTGGGCATCTATTCTCATCGGTTTAGGAAACACCTCCTACACAAGACCATAGGCATTAAATATAAGCCAGAGACAGCCAATAATTCCTTTCATTGAGTTTTGTTCCCTGTGGATACCTTGGCCTTTGAACAGTTGTCTTTTGGGATTTGGCTCAGCTTTCTGCTTTTCCCTTAGGCCTGAGCACCTGGCTCCTGGATGGATTGTTTGGCTCAGGGACATATTGCAGGTTTGGGATTATGTGGTTTTGGCTGACACTCTCTGCTTTAGGCGACAACTGTAAGAAGTAAGATCAACAGGAAGAGTCCAGGGGACTGAGGCGACATGGGGTGAATGTTCTTCCACTCAGAATATGTACATTCTGAATAAAAAATAACCCAAACTTCTAGATAATCTGCATAAGTTCTAGAGGAAGAAAGTTAAAGACAACAAGTGCCAGAAACCAAGTGGGGTTTCCACATCAGAGGACTGAGTGGGAGATGAAGTCAAAAGGCTTGCTAAGTCAGAATAGACCTTCAAGGTAGGGTAGAATTTGCCCAAATGAGCAGAAGGACACAGGGTATTAGGCCGAGGTAAAGTGTAAGAAAAAACGAAGGAATGTTCATGAAGCAGGGAGCCTTGAATGGCTGCATAATCTATGGAAAATAGACTTAAAACACCTCCCATATGTCCGGGGAAATACAAGAAAAACATGTCATACACCCTGGAAAAGTGGGAAAAGTGTCCTGCAAGAAATAAAAAGTCTGTACCAAATGTAGTTGGGAGACTAAATTCATACTACTCACCTTATAGGAATTTAACATAAAAACTAGTTTTTCAAAAAATTTTTTTCTTCTTCTTATTTTTAAATTTAGTATTTTATTTTTTCAGTGTTCCTTGAACAAGTGAAAACTGGGAAGGCAGGAGAAGCAACAATGAAACATTTCTACAACTCAAGGACACAGGGAAAATGTGCTGAAGATGAATTCCCCACCACAAACCTCAGCCACACCTCAGATGGAAAAAAATTAGTATCTCAGAAAATACAGATAAAGGAACAATCTGAAAAGGAGGTAAAGAAAGATATTTTCAAAATACTTCAAGAAACAAGAGAAAGAAACCACAAATCCAAAAATAAAAGAAACTGGGAATTTTAAAGATTTTTTCCCCCAAATATGTTTATTTTATTTTTTTAATGTTACAAGATTTATTGTTCATGCACCACATCCAGTGCTCCATGCAATACGTGCCCTCCTCAATACCCACCACCAGGCTCACCCAACCCCCCCCACCCCTCCTAAACCCTAAGTTTGTTCCTCAGGGTCCACAGTCTCTCATGGTTCATCTCCCCCTCTGATTTCCCCCCATTCACCTTTCCCTTCCTTCTCCCAATGTCCTCCATGTTTTTCTTTATTCTCAGCACATAAGTGAGACCATAAGGTTATTGGATCTCTCTGCTTGACTATTTCACTCCGCATAAACTCTTCGAGTCCCATCCATGTTGATACAAAAGTTGGATCTTCGTCCTTTCTAATGGAGGCATAATATTCCATTGTATATATG
>JAQQSY010004405.1:0-12317 GCA_028646535.1 Procyon lotor
TCTGACACATTTATATTATTAAAACAAATATCTGTTAATGTCACTGTTATTTTTTAACGTGAATAGTAAAGTTGACTAGTTTAATTTTGTCATTTGTGAAAATGACTTCAGTTTATGCAAACCTTGTAGAAATCCATAATTCTTATAAACAGAGATGCTAAGTTAAAACATCCTTGGATAGAAAAAATTCCAAATTTCCACTTATATAATCTAAGTGTTGATAACCAATAGTCCTTGTAAATTTGGATTTTCTGACAGCAAAATCAATAGCTAATTTTGATTAATAACTAATCAAATTATTAACTAATAACTAAAATTATTAACTAATAACTAAATAACTAATCAAATTAATAACTAATCAAATCATACTACTAATATGAAGTTTACATTCTGTCTTTGATAAATTAATACAATTTATTTCTCCTTTTGATGTTCTTTGACATTTTGCAAATTAAATGGAGCCTTAAATACGATCCTCTTCAGCACAGAAGTGTACAGAATCCTTTGTGACCACTTTTATTAACTTCTATCCAAGTACTCAACTCATGGTCCCACAAAACAACTGTTCATTTGACAGATGATTATTGTTATTATATTTAAGACCCATAGCTCTTTAACTTTGTTTCATGGGTTCATAAATAAACACACATAGATGAAGCTTCAGTCAGAAATTTTAAATGGTGGAATAATTAAGCTTGTTATGATGATATCCTTTCAATAAAAATGTGCAACCATTATTTTAGACCAGCTTGAGTTGTACTTCAGGTGTAAACTACTCTATGATTCTGACACCCACCAATAGCACTAATAATGATAATACAATAGTTGTAAAAATAATAACAAATAATCATTATAACACAGTGTTTACTAAGTGCTAGATGCACTCCTGAGTGATTCATATGCATTAACTAATTTAAACTTTACCAAAACCCTATGAATTAGGTACTATTATTAACCCCAATTGCAAATGTGGAAATTGAGAAGAACCTTCTTTAAGTTATATTTACCGAGATCACAGAGCTAGTAAATGGTGAAACTATGTCTTGAAACCAGACAATCTAGCTATAGACCCCATGATCTTAACCAGTATGCCATATTACCTTTAATTCAGCTTTTAAGAACATACTATACAGAAGAAATTGTGCAAGACAACTGAGGGTGTTAAGAATCCTGCAACATACCACCATAGTTTTTTTTTTTTTTTTTTTACCACCATAGTTTTAAAGACTGAAATCTAATTTTTGAAAAACCAGATATCTGGTCACATAAAGAAGACTAAAATGTAATCTCTCTCTTCGTTCATGCTGCATGATTTTAATGATTTTGATTCGTGGATTTATCCATCACCACCATCACTACCCCTTCTTTGGAAAGATTTTTTTTTTTTAATTTTAGCAAGGATTTTGGAGGAAAGGGAGCCAAATAAATGTCTTCAATTTGCCATCATTAACTGCCAGGCTGACAAATATGTTTTTGCACGAAGTTTTTATTGTTCTTACTACTACTTATGCTGCTGCTTCTGTTTGCTATTTCTACTTCTAGCTTTCATCTGAGGAGACTTTGATCATGGTATCTGGCACCTAGTTGGCTCAGAGCCCTAGACAGGAGTACAAATACCAGGTCCTATGGGATCAAGGAAAGGAGTGAGTTCTGCCGTGGGAGTAACAAAAAAGACTAATATAAACTGGCCATTATACATGTATGTAGAACATATAGAAATCTGTATGTTCTACATATTCTATATTCATAGTATGCTTTCCAAAGAAAGGGTAGTGATGGTAGTGATGGATAAATCCACGAAATTAAAATGATTATAAAAGAAGGATAAATAAGAATTTTTGAAACTTGGATGATCACTGTCTTAGAAAATTCCAGAAAGAAAACTTTATGGTCGGGGCACCTGGGTGGCTCAGTCGTTAAGCGGCTGCCTTCGGCCCAGGTCAGATCCCAGGGGCCTGGGATCGAGCCCCACATCGGGCTTTCTGCTCTGCAGGAAGCCTGCTTCTCCCGCTACCATTCCCTCTGCTTGTGTTCCCTCTCTCGCTGTGTTTCTCTCTGTCAAATAAATAAAATCTTTACAAAAAAAAAAAAAAAGAAAACTTTATGGTCCCTGTGGGAAAAGCCAACAAGCCTGTGTACAGTTCCAGGTTTGATTAGCTGAACTTTGAAGTCCCCTTTTCTTCTAACTTTCAGTGTATTTTATTTGCATTTATTCCTGAAATTCTGACTATTCCAACCACCTTAGCTTAATTTTCTAACTCTAAGTTTAAATGGAAAATTGTTAAAAGTTAAAGAAAACTTAAATTCCAAAAAGCTTTAAAATGCACTAATGAGAACTTTAAGTAAACTATCCATACTTATTGTGAGTCTCCCTCTTTAAAAAGAAGGACACTTGTGACGAGCTCCAGGTATATGTAAGTGATTATATGTAATTGACGAATCATTAAATTCTACAATTGCAACTAATATTACACTGTATGTTCACTAAATGGAATTTAAATTAAAACTTGGGGAAAAAAGGATTTTTGCTACTTCAAATATTTTATTAATTTCTTTTAGGCAGGTCACCAATATCTTTCAAACTCTAATGTAATCATATTACATTGTCATTTAGTGTAAGTACCTAGTAACACCTAAAAACAACAATAGTAACATTGACAATAATAATAATATAGGTAAATCAGTAACACATAATAGCAAAGTTCTCAAATACATAAATCAACACATTTGTAAAGATAAAAGAAAAATTAGAAAAATTTATAATTACAGTCGGAGACTTAAACATCAATCTCTAAGTAATTGAGTAAGTAGCTTAAAAAATAAATTGAATAACACCATCAATTAAGGCGACCTTATGGATGTTATACAATCAAGTAGCAAATAACAGCAGAATACTATTTTTTTTCTCACATTTGAATACAAAACTAATACTGACCATATACTGGGCTATATGCCAATATTAAATGTATTTCAAAAGATCAAAATCATTCAGAGCATGTTTACCCACCTCAATGGTATTTAATTAGAAATCATAATAATAAGACATTTGGAACTTAAAAACCACACTGCTTACTGAATAATCAAAGGGTTACTTGTGCTTTTTAAAAATTATAGCAAAAATAGTGCGCCTGGGAGGCTCAATGTGTCTGCTTTCAGTTCAGGTCATGACCCCAGGGTCCTGGATCAAGCCCCACCTGGGGCTCCCTGGTCAGCAGGAGCCTGCTTCCCCCTCTCCTGCCTGCTGCTACCCTACTTGTGCTCTCTCTCTTTCCCTGTCAAGTGAATGAATAAAATCTTTTAAAAAAATAAAAATAATAGAGAAAATAGAAAAAATCACAAAGAATCTAGAATATAAATGGTTAAATGATACTAAAAACATAACTTAGCAAAATTCATAAGCGGCAGTCAAAGCAGTCTTTAGAGGTAATTTCCTGTATCAAAATGTTCTCACAGTGCTCCAACACCTCTGACAACTCTGTCTTGTTCTCTGCGGGCACCGCCCTCTCCTATATTCTTCTTATATGTTGGTATGTTTCAAGTCTCTATCCTAATCTTTCTTTTTTCTTATACTATGCAATCTCTAGAAGATCCTATACATCTTGAATTACTAGTGATTATTATTACTTTATTTACAACACAACTACCTGAGCTTTAAACCCAACAGCTATTTAGGTATCTTGATTATGAATGTTCATTGATACCCAAACTAGGTTTATAACTAAATTTGATTTCACCATTTCCTTCATATGATTTCTGTTCTTGTGTTACCTTTATCCATTAAAATCCTTTTTATAAAGCTGAGAGTCAATTTTAATTGTTTTCCTTACATCCATTCATTCTCCTCATAAAATAATCTCCAGATTAAAGTCAGGGTGATAATTGTAAAAATGTAAATCTGATCATAATTCTTCTCTACTTCTGTTATCATCATGGTCCAAGCAAAAATAATTGATCATTTTTAAACAGGTTTTGAGATTTTTAAATTTAAAGACAAAGACTTGAAGTGTTAAAACAGAAATAAGTACACCTACACAATAATAAATGATAGAAGACAACAAGGAAAAGTTTATTTTGAAAAGAGTTTTTATTCATGTGTGAATATTACAGAAATATTTAATGTAGTAATAGCCCAGGAGATATACCTTATGTCTTTTCGATTTTTTTTGACAATTTAATACAGTTAACTAATACATGAATTAAGACTGGAAGATCAGAAAATTTTGCTATTAAAAAACAGCTTTGAATGAGTATATAAAGGACTGAAAGAGTAAATGTGTGCTAAATATGTGAGTGTGTGTGTGTATAGTGATATATATAGTGTGCTAAATATATAAAATATTATATATAATACCATATATAAAATCCAAAGATCATTTAGATGAAAATAAGATGTAAATAAAAATGCATATAAAATGTTTTGATAAAATATTCCAAGCTGATAACAAAAGAAAAATGTGTGGTGTGCAGTGAACTAGCTGCACCTCCTATGTCCCTTTGGAAGGACTTGTAGCCTCTTCCCACGGACAGCCTCTAGCTGTTAGCTGTTTCATGGTCTACCTCAGCTGCAGAGAACAGCATGTCCTAAGAGCTCACACTTCTTAGGATGACTCATATCCCACAGCTGATGGAGGAGATGGTGTCAGGATAGCCATCTTGACACTACACAGAACATATTGGGATGGGTCATATATGCTTAGAGTTCTACATGGAATTGCCTGTGGTATTTAAAATTTGCATGGCAGTTCATTTTCTCTCAGACCTGCCTCCCACCTTCCCTTCCACAGGTGTTGATCCCTAAGAAGCATCCTATGTGCTCAACATCCAATTGCAGAAAACCCAATCTACAAGGAAAGATTCCTCATGGTTATGAGGAGATGAAGGACTTTCACTTTTTATATAGAACTGACCCATTTTACAATGAACCTGTTTTATGCTTTTCCTTTTCACATGTAATCTTATAAAGGAATTATATTACACACATTATTTTATCATTATGCAAAAGTTTGGAAATTATAAGCTAAATTTTAAGCAGCAAAGAAAAACCTAGCCACTTAATTAAAATGACCAATTCCACTTGAAACTTTGAACAGAAAGAAATCAAAACTGCAACTAAGAGGTATTTGGGAAATAACTATAAGGAGTGTGTTTTCTACAAAAAGTTATGACCATTCTCCCAAAGGCGCACCTCATAGAAGATTCATGAGGAAAAATACTATTATTTTTAAAAAGCACAACTCGAAAATAATCAATTAAACATCGAATCCATAGAGTCATGCAAAAACTCTAAAAAATAGGACGGAGAAATCAATCATGGAAAAATGAAATTATCAAATCAAAGAAAAAATAATAATTATAAATATAATGTGCCCAACATGTAGATAAATAGTACATGGATAAATATTAATGAGAAAAAATAAATAGCAAAAATATTCACAAGCAAGTGATTTAGGCAAGTAAAAGAGATTATAACTATATATGAAAATGATTTCAAACAATTAACTTATAACTACATAGTAATAAATGTAGCAAGCGGTAAGGAATTAATGAAGTTGAGAAAATATAAATTATCAAAATTAATCTGAGAGAATGAGTACATAAATTGCCTCAGGAGAAATTGAAAAATATTTGAATTTGCAAATAATTATTCAGAAATCATGCCCACTCTGGATGTTTTCACGAGGTGATTTGTGACTGAATTTTAAGGAATAAGTAATCTATATGTCAGTTAGATCATATGTATTCCATAGCTTAGTTGAAAGGGGTTAATTAATTAATTTTAAGATGCTTTCATGGCCTTGATATAAAAAACCTGTTTAGGAAAAAAAGAGGGGAACAACTGACAAGTACCATTTATAACTATATTGAGCATTCTTGCTTCTATGCTAAGGACTTTACATATATTATACCATTTAACACTCTCAATCATCTGAAAGAGTAGGTTATTTTATTATCTCCACATACACAAAAAGTACGAAGGCTGAGCTTGTTTGGACCAGTTGCTTAAGGTTAGCTAAACTAAGATGGCAATGGGATATGAATTCAGATTTTTCAAGGCTTAAACTATGAACTCCTGCAGTCTGACTCAAAATATAAATACGATATTAGAAAAATATTATCAGAGTGTCAAAAACTGATAAAATCACCAAATGTGCTATTTTCTAAAAAAGCAAAAATAATTCGACATTCTGGTATCTGCGTATATGATTTTTCACATCAATAGTTCAAAGGGGAGAAAAATATTAACTCCTCAACGTATGCTAAGAAGGTTATCAGAAATATTTGAAATGCTTTTCTAATTATACAAAAATGCTACTATTCCATAAAGCTATGACTAGTCAAATTTGAGCTCTAGATACTACATGTTTTTTTTTAACCATGGGTTTTCTAGCACTTGGCACAAGAGCTCATTAATATTATTTGCTTACGGGGCGCCTGGGTGGCTCAGTCGTTAAGCGGCTGCTTTCGGCCCAGGTCAGATCCCAGGGTCCTGGGATCGAGCCCCGCATCGGGCTCTCTGCTCTGCAGGAATCCTGCTTCTCCCGCTACCATTCCCTCTGCTCGTGTTCCCTCTCTCACTGTGTTTCTCTCCGTCAAATAAATAAAATCTTTAAAAAAAAAAAAATATTATTTGCTTACATCAGACAACACTTCCTATAACGATAAAACATAAGTGCAATTCTTATTAAAATTCATAGTCTTTATATTCCCATATTTTTTGCTTAATATCTATCAAATGCATCAAAGAAAATGAAAAGAGCTATAATAAGGGAAAGGGTTATCATTATTTACAGATAATACAATTCTTATTGTAGCAAAGTTAATCAACCAAACACTTATTACACTAATTAAGAGAGTTCAATAAGATGACAGGTAAGAAAATAAATATTCTAAAATCAGGATTTCTTTTTTTTTTTTTTTTTAAAGATTTTATTTATTTATTTGACAGAGATCACAAGTAGGCAGAGAGGCAGGCAGAGAGAGAGGAGGAAGCAGGCTCCCCACTGAGCAGAGAGCCCGATGTGGGACTCGATCCCAGGACCCTGAGATCATGACCCGAGCTGAAGGCAGAGGCTTTAACCCACTGAGCCACCCAGGCGCCCCTAGGATTTCTTAATAAAAGCAATAACCATATAGAAATAAAATGAAAATTTTTCTTTCACAGTGAAAATAAAATCTAAATATTCAAAATAATAATCATATGTAAGTTCTAGAGAAAGAAAACCATGAAATTTTAATGAGAAAAAATATACATATATCCATAGAAATGGCACTAATCAATGGATGAGATTGGTGCTGATCACTATGGACAGGGAGAAAATGTATGGGAAATTAGTTTATGAAACATTTTATACGCATATAGTAGAACTCAACAGATATCACACACAAGTGGAAGAAATATATTACTGCCTATATCATCAAGACCATTAAAAAAATTCTTCCTCAAGTTGGAAAAATAAATGAGTATATTGAACATGACCTTTTCATTAGAAAATGCTCAGGCAGATACGTGAAGAAGAAAAGGAAACTTTTCGTTATTGCGTTTGTATTTGTTGATGAAGTAAAAAGACACCAGTGATTTTCTTCTAATCTATTCATTAAAGCCTTTGCACATGTTAATTCTCCCAGAGTAAAATAAGAATTCAAATGGCACTCTTCCATACAACACTGCCTCATTTGATACTTGAAACCTGTTCTTAGAAGATTTAGCTGCAGTTTGTTTTTCTTCAAATGTAATTTTGAAGTAAGTTTCTTAAAAAAAAAAAGAAAAAGACAAATCATTACCAAGGACAGGAGAGGGATAAACCATTTTGGTTTTCTTTTTTGGTTTAGAACCTTTTTTTAACATCTTTTTTTTTTCTCTCTTAAGCAAGACATAGTGCTAAATTCAGGTCATGCCCTATGTAAGGCTCTATACTAGGACCAGGGCAATATTCTTAATCTTTTCTCCTGATTGCAAGAAAAATCACAGGGACTCACACATACTCAATAGTTTAATAAGCATTTCTTAAGCAGATGTATTTAGAGGAAAGGAATAATTTGTTGGATTATGTTATGAGGAAAAATAAGTGAAGGTAAAGGGATGAAAGAATGCTGCACAGAGGTGGGTTGTTATTTTATAGAGCATTATCAAGTAAGGATTCGGAGGCCACTGACATCTGAGCAGACATGGAGGACTTGTGTGAACCATTCATTTCTAGGGAAAAATCATCATAGGCTGAGAGAAAAGGATCCCAGAAGCCCAGGGCAAGGTGCATTTCTGAGTCCCGGGAGAGAAATGCAGTATACCTGATAGGAGATAAGGTGAGGACTAGATAGGGATTATTTATGAGGAACCCTGTGGGCCATTGAAAGACTTGTAGTTTTACTCTGAGAGACATGAGAAGTCATTGGCTGGCTTTCAGCAAAAACAGTGATATTATCTCACATTTTGTGAGGATCACCTGCTTTTGTGTCATGAATCAACCTTAGAGGAACAAAGGTACAACTAAAAAAATTAGTTGAGAGGCTATTTTAAAGAATTTAGGCAAGATTTCATAATCGTCTGGACAAGAATGTCAGTAGTGGAGGTGATTGGAACTTGTTGAATGTATTTCGAAGAGCTCAGTGCAAGGTGGTCTTGGTCAAACTTCAAATGGCTTCTCCTCCTACCATGGTCTGCAAATTCCTTCTGGTTTGGCCCCTGTCTACTTCTCCCACCTATTTCCTGTTACTTTTTTCATGAATGCCCTCTTTACATCAATTCTATTCACAAATGTGATATCCTCAAAGAAGGCTTCCCAGCATAACCATCTTAAATATACCTGCATCATTACACTCTCTTCTTGCCCTGATCCTTGTAACTCCATAGCCTTTATTAATATCCATCTTCATATATTTATTCATTCTCCCTCTCTGCTTTTAAAACATAAATGTAAAAGAAAATATTACATTTTGAAATAGAGAAAAATTCATACCAGCTTCACATGAAATTTGCTACAGAGGTTAATTATGTGACATTGCCGGGGGAAAAAACCAAAATCTTAGAAATACTAAGTGAATTCTATAGTCATTTACAATTTGTGTTCTATATCTTGTTCCTAATGTTGTTTTCCACTGATTCAATAATTACTTTTAATTGTAAATGTAAGAAAAACTACTAAATCTACATGTTGCATCTGCCCTCACATTTATGATTTCATGTCAAAAAAATTGAAATAAATTCCTATAAAAAACAGAAAGACATAATTATGAGATCCATTACATTAGTGATCTAATACTATAAATGTCTTTTTATCACTGAGTATGTTCCTGCATTCTTAAATTAATTCAAGAAGTTTACTGAAGACCTTGGGGCACCTGAGTAGGAGTCTGCCTTCAGCTCATGTCATGATCCAGGGTCCTGGAGCCCCCAGAGGGCTTCCTGCTTATGGAAGTCTGTTTGTCCCTCTCCCTCTGTACCACCTCCCCATCTCATGTGGTCTCTTTCCCACACTTTCTCTCTGTCTTTCAAATAAATAAATAAAATCTTAGGAAAAACAAAGTTTACTGAAGATCTTATACATACAAAGTAACAGAATTCAATTAGACGTTACTCTTGCCCTCAGAAAGCTTTTAGTCTAATAGAGGGTAGCATATTGTCATTAATTTAAGAATCAACACCATAACAATATTGAGACTTTTCATCTATAACCATAATGTTTCTCCATTCATTTAATGTTTTTTTTAAATTTTTTAAATAAGTGTTTTAGCATACAGGTATATTTATGTGTTTCATGGTTTTGGTGTTATTTTAAATGGTACTTTTTCCAATTTTCCACTTTTTATTATTCATATATTGCAAAACAGTTGACTTTTGTATATTGTCATTATATCTTATGACCTTGTTTAACTCACTTATTAAATAGATTTAATTTTTTGTAGCTTCTCTGGAATTTTCTATTGAGGCAATCCTATCAATTTAAAAATTAAGGCAGTTTTATTTCTTGCTTTCCAATCAATATGAATTACATTTATTTTTCTTGTCTATTTCATTGTTAGAATCCCAAGTACGACATTGAATAGGAGTGGTAAGAAAAGATATCTTTTCTTTATTTTATGTCTTTGGGGAAAGAAAAACAACGATATTTGAACCATCAAATATAATGTTAACTGTAATTATTTTGTAGATGTACTTCGTATAGATAAGGATTTTCCCTTATATGCTATGGATATTGTGACTTACAATTAATTGGCTTATAGATATTGAACCAGCCTTGGATTTTCAGGATAAACTCCACTTATCACGAAGTTTTTTTTCTTTTTATATATTATTGGATTCATTTACTAGTATATTGTCAATGGTCTTTGTATGTATGTTCTTAAGAAATATTGGTCTGCAATTTCTTCTTGTCTTCTACTTGGTTTTGATAGTAAAATGATGCTGACCTCATAAAATAAGTAGTAAATATTCACTTGTTTTCTATTTTCCAAGAGATTGGAATTATTTCTTCCTTAAATATTTGGTAGAAACTAACATTGGTCATGCAATGTTGTCCTCATGTTTTCTTTGTTGGAAAACTTTCCTCTACAAATTCAAACCCACAAATAACAACAGTTCAGGTTACTTATTTCTTTTAAAGGTAAATTTTGATTGATACTTTTATCCATTTCCTTAAAATTTTTGAATTTATAAGCTTAAAATTGCTCATAGTATCCCCTTATTATCCTTCTATTGTCTGTTAGATCTGTAAGGATGTCCCAAATAAATTGCCAGTATTGGTAATTTTGACAATTTTCTCTGTCACTTGCTCTCTCTCAATTTTTGTGCTTAGTCAATGCTAGCTAGAAGTTTATCAATTTTATTGATAGTTTCAAATAACCAGCTTTTGATTTCATATTCTCTATTGAATTTTTGTTTTCAAATGTAGTGATATATAATCATATCTTAATTATTTCTTTTCTTTTGTGTGCTTTGTATTTAATATTTGTTTTTCATTTCTTAAGGAAGAATGTTAGAGCTATGATTTGAAATCTTCCTTGTATAATTCATAGTGTGATTTTTATTTTATTTGTACTAATTATATAATCTTATATTTCATACATGATTATTGTATTATAATTATATTTTATAATAAATTATATGTATCATAGTTGTAGTGTTTAATTTAATTAATTTTCCTTCAAAGCACTGCTTTAGTTGCCCCCTTAAATTTTCAAATGCATTTTTTTAATGCATTTTAATTTCATTCAATTAAAAATGTTTCTATTTTCCCCATTGACTTGCTCTCTGACTATTTTTTTTTACTAAAGAAATATCTTGCTGCTTAATTTCCAAATAATTTAGGGTTTTCCCAATATCTTTCTCTTAATGATTTCTACTTTGACTACCCCCTACTTTGTTTTTGGAGAAGGAGAGGAAAGGAAGGGGGAAGGAGCAGAGGGAGAGAGAGAATCTTAAGCAGGTTCCACACCCAGCATGAAGCCCAAGGTGATACTCGATCTCACAACCTGGAGATCATGACCTGAGCTAAAATCAAAAGTCAGACGCTTAACTGACTGAATCACCCATGCAATTCAATACTTTAACTCCTCTTTCATTAAAAAATAGATTCTATATGATCTCCACATATGATTTCATATCAATATATGATTTCTTTGAAATTTATTTTATTGTGTAGCATTCAGTTGCTTAGGTGAATATGCTCATATGATCCTTAAAAGAACATGTATGCAGCTATTTCTCTATAATCATCAATTAGGCCAATTTGATTGCTATTTGCTTTTTTTGAGGGGGTCTTTTATGTCTTTTCTAATTTTCTGTGTACTTTTTCTATTTATTATTGAGAGAAAAGTATTGATATCTCCAATTATAATTTTGGAATTCTCTGTAGATTTTGCCTTTCATTTCTATCATTTAAATTAAATACAACAAACAAGCAAACAAACAAACAAAAAACCCTAGATTCATGGCAATAGATTTTCTAATTTTAAAGACAAAGAAAAAATTTAAAAACAGTCAGGAAGGAAAGGTAATTTACCTAAAAGTAAATAATAATTGGATCATAATGAACATCTCCTTGCAGCAACAAACACCAAGGGTCAGTGAAAGACTACCATTAAAATGACCAGTGGTTACCTATGGGAGCAAGAATCAGATGAGGCTTTGTTTTAAATAGGAAGAAGAATTCACCTAAAATTTCTAATGAATGGGTAAAGGATGAATGTGGGAGACCATGAGATTAGAAGTTATAGAATCCCCGGGAGCTGCAGACACAAGCAGAGTTCACATCTATGGCTGGGCTCTTCTCCAGTGACCTACCAGGGTACAGAGGAGAAAGATCAGGGCAGGACAGGAGGCT
>JAQQSY010004406.1:0-12316 GCA_028646535.1 Procyon lotor
GGGGAGGATGGGCAGATGGCACATCAGCTTCATCTCCAGAATCCTCCACCTCCCTTGGTGGCCTCACCGTCCTCCCCTCCCCAAGCCATTCCACCCTGAGTCATCACCCTGGATTGGGCTCCACCACCCCCCTTCTCCTCCCTCCACGGGCCCCGCGGCCGGTCTGTCACCGAATTCCAATCTTTCTACTTTATTATCTCCAACTCTGGCTTTTACACCACAGCTCAGAGCCAAGCTCTGTCTCTTTCCTGAACCAGTGGTCCCCGGAGCAGCCCCTGCTTCTGGTCAGGCCTCCCTCCAGCTCCCCTTCTCCGAAGCGACCTTCCCAAGCGAAACTGTGCAGCCAGTCCATGGAGAAGGGATGAGGACTGGCCCGGAAGCCAATGCAAAGACGGCCGAACGCACTTAGCATAAGAGAAACACACACGCTGAAGCTCCCCCTAAGCTTTGGCTAGGTTTGGGTCTGCCCTGCAGACCAGCCGAGGACAAAGAGCTGGAGAACCAGGCGCTCAGGAGGCTGAGGAGAGAGGGGCCCCGCGGTCCGTGCAGGCGCCAGGTACCCAGCACACCCCTTGGAAGGACCAGCAGACAGAGCAGAGCAAATGACAACAGCGCATGTGCCACCCCCTCCCCGAGCATGTAGCGATTATTCCGCAGCTGCGCTCACGTGTGTGTGAGTGGGCAGCTGTACAAGTGACTCACGGCAGCCGTCCTTGCCATAGGAAAGGGCTGGGAACGACCAAAAGGGCCGCCGGCTGAGAACCACTTAGGAACACCAGGACCCGAAATGCTAGGCAGCAGGATGAAAGGGACACCGAGGACACTTTCTGTGTTCTGATATGGGGTAGCCATATGCTCAATATTAACCGATAAAAAGCAAGGTGCAGAGCAATGGGAAGGGCAGAGGCTCAGTGAGATGCCCGGTGGGGGGGGTCCCCTCCACAGCCTCTGACTGTGGAGCCTGTCCTCCCCACACCATGGCCACCAGGACCTGCAGGCCCCGGGGGACCCTACTCGCCCAGATATTGCCATTTGTGGAGAAATGATGGGAGGGGCTTTGCTTGCACAGGCAAAGAGCACCTCCAGAAGTGTTTACAAGAAGCTGATAATGAGGATTGTCTGCAAGGAGAATGAGGGCCTGGGGGGCAAGGGGAAAGGGGAGGCTTTTGCCTTGGGGGTGGGGTTAGTCACGCTGGAGCCTCGGGGAAAACTGAGCGGTGGTCACTAGAGGAAGAGGGCTGGATGCTGGGCAAGGAAGACAGTGCTCACCCACTACCTCTTGCCCTTTCCCCCTGTTCTATGCCACGATCTACTGGATGGCTCTTGTTCCCCCATCACACCACGCGTCTACTTGTACTCCTCCTGACCTTTGCTTTTGCCTCTACCTGCTCTCCCTGGAACGTCCTTCCCTTTCCGTGCCTGGCGAACTCCTATTCACCCGTTAACACCCCGCTCAAGTATCACCTCCTCCTTGAAGTTTTCTTAACATTCCCATCTGCTTCCTCACCTCTAGCAAAACAAATCCTTTTCCTTTCTGTTCTTCTTAGTTCTTTCAATCTGCAGTCACTGGCTGAACCTCATCCAGGCTGGCCTGGGACAGATGGAGGGGAATCAGAGCCATCCTCTACCCTGGAGGACCTCTTTTATGGCACAGAATGTGCTGTTTTAGGATTGGTTATTTGTTTCATTTGGGGTTCTCTGTTCCCTGCAAGCCAGGGACTAGCCTTGGCCACCCGCGTCTTCTCTGGTCCAGCACAGCCATAGGCAAGAAGCAGAATCGAATAGAAGTTTTCAAAATGAACGGTGACAGGGTGTCTTGAGGAGGGAAGTGTTGAAGGCTGCCCCTGCTCACTCTGTGTTCCCCAGGCCAAAGGACAGCCATGCAGCTCAGATGCTCGCAGAGGCCTCTGGGAGAAGTGCCTGGGCTGGTCCCTCCTAGAACAGAGCTGTCACCACTCTGGAAACCCCCATGGCTCTAGGCCTGGGGCCGAAATCCAGACCCAGAGGAAAGTCCCCCCACAAGGCCCTGACACCCAACTCCCCAGGAGGGGTTCAAGACAGAGGCAGAAGCTGGGGGCTGCTCCAGCGGGACTCTCATCTGGAATCAACCTCTGGCCGATCAGAGTTCTCGAAAGGAGGGTGAAGAGCGAGGAGGGCAGGGCCGGAGTTGGCAGGAGCCCAGGGGAGGAAGGAAACAAGAAACAATCAAGGAAAAATCCAACCCAGGCCTGGGGTTGGCTGAGGCCACAGGGACCCGCAGGCTGAGCTCTGGCTGGGGTGGAGGAGGCTTCCAGGGACAGACGGAGCTCCTGCCCGGCTCCCCCATGCCCCGTGGCCCTGGGTGATAGGGGTGCTGATGCCCCTTCCAGATACTTTGTCTCTTTTTACTGGTGCCCTAGATCCCCCCAAGATGATCGCTACACTTCCCTTGTGACTCTCTGCTCCCAGATCTGTCCCCCGACTCCTGGTCCCCATCATCCCACCTGCCTCCCAGGGCCCTGACTTCCCGGGTAGGTGGGACCATGGAGAGCTGGCATCTGCCTGGGGGTCCTTCCCCGCCAGCCCCTCCGTCCTCCCCACTTACCCTTGGAGGAAGGGGCTTCCGACTCTCTCCACAGGGGCTAGGGCTGCTGATGT
Organism: Procyon lotor; assembly: GCA_028646535.1. Taxonomy (NCBI): domain Eukaryota; kingdom Metazoa; phylum Chordata; class Mammalia; order Carnivora; family Procyonidae; genus Procyon; species Procyon lotor. Next base: position 2,638 of record JAQQSY010004406.1, read on the forward strand.
ACATGATTTCCAGGAAGAAGGGGCTGGGAGGGGAAGGAAGGGCTGAGTCAGTCACTGTGTGGTGATTACAGGGCCCTCTGGGGGAGGGGGGAGCAGCCTCGGGGTGGGAGAAACCAGCTAGACCCATCTCAGGGCCAGGGGAGAGCTCCCAGCGGAGGAGAAGGAAGTTGACTAGACCATTCCAGGCATTTCTCCATCAGTAGCCTTCCTTACGCCTAACCCCTCCCAAACACCCTTCAGGGTCCTGCCCTCTCAGCTGCCAGGGTGCCCAGGAGCCGTTCCAGTGGGAACAACCCAGGCCTTGGCTGAGGTATTAGACCCTGGACACGGGGTGCAAGCAGGACACTTGACCTGAATGTCTGTTGAGTCAGAAAAGCAGGACCCCCCTGGCGCTATCCCCTGGCCCAGGATCCCAGCCTCCCCGCCCACACTCGGGCCCTTACTTGCAGCTGGAGAAGTTGCGTAAAAAAAAAAGCCAATTTTAGCAAATGAAGTCCTGATTCATAAACACGCATTAATTGCTGGGCTTCCACAGCAGCCGAGTGTGTGTGTGTGTGTGTGTGTGTGCAAAGATCCTGCCTATCAGCAAAAGCTCGGGAGAGGAGCTGTCGGCAGGCTCCTCGGGGACTCCTCCAGCCCTAAACTCGTCTGTGCCACTGGGAGAGGATGGAGCGCTCACCTGAGTGCTTGCAAGGCCCAGAACTCACCACCAGGCCGCAATCATGCCTCGGATGTAGGCTTTATGCAGGAGGCTGGAGCTCAGGCTGATGGCAGGGTACACCGAGCATGGGGAGCTAGCACTTAACTGGGAGCTTGTCACATCCAGGTGGACTTCAGACAGTCCCCAGAGCACAGATGGTGGTTCCGATGGCTGTGGGCCCCGGTTGTGAGTCCTGGCCCGACAGCCAGGCTGCAGAGATGGCTCATCAGTCACCGAGGGAGGGAAGTAGAGGCCAGGGCCAGGCTGGCGGGGCCAAATGCACTGCTCTCTACCCATCCCCCAATGTTCCCCAACAGTCGCCCCTCCCCCAACCTCTCCAAAGAGCTCTGGAACTGGTTCCCAGGGTCATGTGGCCTCCCGTGAGTTTCTTTGCCTGTCCCAACTTTCATCCCTGCAACTTTCTATTTTGTCACCAGCTCTGAATGGAGCTCTGGACCCTCCCCAACCTCCTTCCCCCAAAGGAGGACTCTCAGCAGATGCGCGGAGGGTAGGGGTTTGTGCCTCAGCCACATTCTTGCAGGTTCAAGAGGTCTCATCAGTGGAGTCATTCCAGGTCAGGGGGCAAGGCCAGCCTGCTGTCCCCCAAAGGGACTATCCCAATGTTTGCATGAAAGTGGCCCTTGTGGGGCCTGTGTTCCCACCCGCAAAGCACACACAAGTTTCTTATCTCATTGGGGACTCACGTAACTCTCCTTTTACAGGGAAAGGGGCTCAGAAAGGGACTGTCCTTTGCCTGTGGCCACAGAGCAAGTGGGCAGCAGAGTCAGCACAGCACCTGGGTCCATGGTTCAGAGACAGTGGTCAAGGCTTGGCACAGAGCTGCGGTCCTCTCCCAGGGCTGTGCTGTGGGAGGGAGGGCAGGGCAGCGGGCTCAGTGGCTGGGTGAGAAGCCTGCGGCGCGAAGAAGGCCCAAAGATCACAAGTCTGGTACCTTGAAGCCAAGCGGGTCACCATCAGGGCCCTGAGTTTCAGTTTTCTGTTTTTCCTGGGGCCCTGAATTCCCAGCCATAAGAACAGCAGCTGACTCCTGTTAGATGCTCAAGTCTCTGTGGAATCGCTGGAGGAGGGGCAGGTTCCTTCAGCGGATGTCCACTAGGGTCAATAAATGTTTCTAATACCGAATGAATGAATGAATGAATGAATGAATGAATGAATGAATGAATGAATGAATGAATGAATGAATGAAAGAGAAAGAAAGAAAGAAAGAAAGAAAGAAAGAAAGAAAGAAAGAAAGAAAGAAAGAAAGAAAGAAAGAAAGAAAGAAAGTTGGGAGTCTACGTATGAGTTCCACCAGCGCCCCGGAAGCCACCTAGACTGAGGGCAAACGGGTGTGCCCAGGCCATTCTGCCCACACACCCTCAGTGCCCTCTCTTCCAGGGGGAGGTAAACTCCTTAAAGCTCTCGCGAGTTTGTTAATATTTTAAGTTGGGTGCCTCCAAGGCCTCATTCATTCCCTTAGTGGCCACGGAATACACTTGTGCGGGCGCCTCCCCGGACCCAGCCCTGCAGGGAGGGAACGGGTCCAAGGCCGCTCGGTGAATTCTGAACTATAATTCGGACTTCCGGCGGCCGCCCCCTCGGCCCTTGGAACACCTAGAGTTCAGGTTCCGACAGGCGCCGCCGGAGTCCGAGGAGTCTAGCCCGGGTACCCGACACTGCCATGCCAGCAGCCGCCCGACCTTGCACTGGACCCCGCGCCCGCGCGGCTGCGGGACCTGGGCGCCGCGCCACCGAAGGGGGAGCACAGGCGGGGCCCGCGGTGGGGCGGGGATGTGGGCGGGGCCCGGTTGGGGGCGGCCCGGGCATTGGCTCCGCGGACCAGGGGCGGGGCTTCGGGGGCCACGGACCTTGCTGTGAGTTCACAGCCGGGATCGCGTCCCAGAGCCGCGCGGTCCAGCTCCTGAGCTTCGCAGCCCGCGGGTCCACCGCCTGCGCGCCTCAAGGTGAGTTCGGGCCGGGCCTCTGCAGCCCGTCCGTGACTCCCAGGGACCCCCTCCGAGAGGCCCATCCCCGTGGCGCCCCGTCCTGGCTCTCACCCCGGCCCCCGTGTCACCCCCGCGCAGGTCCTTTCCCAGGAACCTCCGACTACACGGTGTTTCCCGCCCGCGCGTCGGTCCCGGCGGCCACGCCCGCTCCCCCTTCGCCCGCGAGGGGCAGCGCATCCCGAACCCTAACTCGTGGTCCCGCCCTTCACCCTGAGGCCTGGCCTCCGCCCCACACCCGGGACGCGGGAGCGCCCTCCCGCCGCTCAGCGTCCACGCCCGGGCTGGGGGTCGTATTTTTAGTCGATGGTGAGGTGTCCTCCTATCTTTAGCCGCGGCCGCGAGTGTCCTGAAACGGATTCCGGCTGGGCGCTCCGGCAGAGGGCAGGGAGGGGTCGACGCCGGAACCCGAGCTGGGGCTGAGGAACCGGACCCGCGGGAGCCAGGGGTGGGGGCCTGCTCGCCCGAGCTCTGGCCCAGCGCCGAGCGGACACTCGGACATTGCCCAGGCCGGAAAGCAAGGGGGAGGCTCCTCCCAGAGCCTGGAGACCCTGGCAAGATCCCCGATCGTCCCTTTTCCCCTTGCTCTCTGATTGATTGTGAGACCAGAACACCCCAAGAGAAGATCCCTCAGACGATCCGCATCTGATATGCGAACGTGCCACTCCTTGGGGGGCCCCTGCCTGGAGCCCGAAGCGCGCTCGAGACCCTGGTGCGCGCCGAGACTCCTCTGAGATGCGGGGTGACAGAGCGCGCGCGCGCCACCTAGCGGCCGTGGAGCCGAGCGCCGTCCCGCACAGGGACCTGGAGGGACCCGGGGAGAATCCCGCCCGCGAGCTGGACTCAGCAGGCTGCCCCCAGGGCGGGCGGGAGAAGGCGGTCGCTTAGAAGATGGAGGTATTCGGTTTTGGTCTTGTACAGAGCACTGTCCCCGGATAACCAAAATGCTTGAGGAAGGCCCTACAGCTATTTGCCGAATGAATGATAGGGCAGACAGGGACCCCCTAACCCTATCTGTCCGACATCTCTCATTTGCAGCTGTGGCAGTAGGGTCTTCACCTGTAGCCCTCTGGTGACGGCTTTATCAGCCCATTTTATAGATGGGGAAGGTGAGGGCCGGAAAGGAGAGGTGTCTTGCCCAAGGTCACAGATTGAGTCCCAGACGGAGGTAGATTCAAGGTCCGACTCCTGATTTCAAGGTCAGAGGGTGGCAATTTGAACACCATTGGTGGGGAGTGGCCTAGTACTCCTAGACAACGTAAGGGGCTGTGGCTCCCGGAAGTCATTCTCTCTGAAGGAGGCCCAGGGCTCCTGTCCAGGGCAGGCTCCCATCTGCTCCTCCCACTTCTGGGGGAAGCCACCGCTGCCCGCCCCCCCATAGCCTTGTCCTGGTGGAGAGCTCATTCTCATATCTCTGGATCCTTGCAAGTTGGGGGAGAGGGGCAGCCAACTGGACTTAAATGAAGGAGGTCTGGGGACCGAATGGCCCCAGCCTAGCTGGGAGCCTGTTTCTTTCCTGCTCCCTGGTATTCAGAGATTGGGTGGCCCACTGCATCAGAGCTACAGGGACCTGGCGGGGTACCCGCGCCCCCTTTTCCTCTTTCCAGCTGGGTGACCTCAGCAAGGTTAAGGTCTCTGAGGTTCAGCTTTTGCGTCTGTAGAAGGCGGTGGTGACACCCACCGTGCCGTGCCTGGGAGCTTGAAAATGGGAACCGTGCGAGGGCAGCTGGAGCCTGGGGTCTCACGCTTGCCAAATCTGAATACTTAGAGCTTGATGATTGCAGTTCCCAGCTCTCCCCTGGGTGGCTGACGCTGGCCCAACCCTTCCCCCCAGCCCCAGTTCTCCCCACATCTGGAACTGGGCGGGTACATCTGGCTCGGAGTGAGACAGCTGTCAGGGACGCCCGATTTGTTGTGGAAACACTCAGGCGGGCTTGGCGCCCTGTGTGACGGCGGGAGGAGGGGGGGAGACAAATCCCACCAGTCCGCCCCACTCTTCATGCGTGCAAAGGAAGGAAAAGCTGCCCCAGGACTGCTCGCCTACCAAGGACACGGGTGCGGGGGGTGTTGGCATGCCCCCAGGTCTGGCGTGGTGGTCACAGGTAAACGTCTGCTCCACGGGTGAGGGGTGGGATCCCAGGACCTCGAGGCACCCGCCGCCTCCCCCGCCCTCCACCCTCCGCCCAGCTCCTTCCAAGCTTAGCTGGAATTCTGCCACGGGAGAGTTATTCCTTTGTTTCCTGTTCAACTGCAGGTGCTCAGGAAGGGGCAAGATGTCCGGTCTCTGCCGCTCAGTGTGATTGACCTGGGGTGTCCGGTCCTGGGGCGGGGTTTCCTGAGTGAGGGCCTGGGCTGGGAGCTGGGACTCTCTCTCCTGCATCCTCCTTCCTCCTTCCTGCTCCCGCCTGCCAGCCCCTCATTCTCTCCTCACCCTGTGCAGGATGGATGCCCAGGATGCCTAGGACCAGGCCAGGCCTCCCAGCTGTTGCTCCGCCGCCCCCCCCCACCCCGTTTCCTACCTGCTCAGGCCCCTTGGTGGCTTGGGGAGGGGCCGTGGGGGAGGGAGGGGCTCACCTGGTTACCCTCTGGACAACCTTGGACACATTTCTTTGCCTTTTGTGTTCCGATTCTACATCTCATATCCACGTTCAAGGCCAATCCTCCCATGGCGGGAACGCCAAGGAGGGCCCGCCACGCTTCCCTCTCCTGTTAAGCCAGCATGCCAACCCGCCAGCATGCACTTCTTTTTTCCACATTAAAAATAGCTTTATATTTTTCTGACTACATAAATAATACGTGCACCTAAGTAACACGTGCTTATTGTTCCGATTTGGAGCTTATAAAGTGTAAGCTGGAGAGAACTGTTCTCTGGAGAGAACCGTCCCCAGCATTTTGCCAACCATCCTTTTCGCAGTTACATATATCATTTTCTTTTTTTTTAAATTTTATTTATTTATTTGACAGAGAGAGGGAACAGAGGCAGGGGGAGAGGGAGAAGCAGGCTTCCCGCCGAACAGGGAGCCCCATGCGGGGCTCGATCCCAGGACTCTGGGATCATGACATAAGCCGAAGGCAGACACTTAATGACCGAGCCACCCAGGTGCCCCACATATATCATTTTCTAGTAACAGTACCAAATGTTACAGGTAATTTTTTTCTAGGACACCTCTCCTCCCATATCACTGACCCCAAACCCCGTCCCTGCCCCCCCACTGCAGTCTACACAGCCCGTATGACAACCCAGGGCTGGCCTTCCAGGTTCTTCTCACTTTTTATGTAGGATATAATCCTACTTGGACCCGTATCTGTAGGTACACCTACCTGGGTGCACACACGAGGAATGGGCAGAGGAGAGGGGAGTTGGTCACTGCAGTCAAAAATGGAATCTTTTTTTTTTTTAAGATTTTATTTATTTGAGCGCTTTTTTTTAAAAGATTTTATTTATGTAGAGAGAGTGCTCACCTGAGTGGGGCAGAGGGAGGGAGAGAATCTCAAGCAGACTCACTGCTGAGCACGGAGCTCGACACAGGGCTCGATCTCATGACCCCAAGATCATGACCTGAGCCAAACCAAGGGTTGGACGCTTCACCGACTGAGCCCCCCGGGGCGCTCCAGACACGGAATCTTCCATACCACGCTTTTGCATTCTGCTTCTCTCCCTTGTCAATGCCTTGTGCAAATCCCTGCAAAAATGTGTTCTGCCCCCAATGTTTAAATGGGGATGAGAGGAGGGTGGTGGCAATGATGAAATGAGACGCGTTTGCAAGGAACTCAGCAAAATGCCAGGCACAGAGCAGAGCCCCCCCAAATATTTGTACCCTCCACTCCATCTTCCCCTCAGGTGCTGGGCAGGGCGGAGGGACAGTAACTATGGCTGACTCTGTCCGGGAGCTGGGAACTGCCAACCCAGAGGAAGAAGGGACACTCCCATGTGACCTCACTTCCGGTTGGGATGAGATTGGGCCCAACGGAAGGCATCTGTCATTCGGCCCTGTTGGCTGAACACCTGCCGTGTGTCCAGGCCTGGCACAGGCAGATAGGTGGGCGAGGCAGAGTTCCCAAGCTCTCTCTCCTCGGTCAAGTAGGGGACCGAGACAAGTCTGTGAGACCTCCCCACACTAACTTGACACTGGCCATGTCTTGGGGCACAGCTGATGGGCAGTGGGGGCTGAGATGTCGAGCAGAGCTGGAGACCCAGGGCAAGAGACCCGAGCCAGCACTTTGGATATGACTCCGGGCCTGTCACCCAGGTTCCCGGGCCTCAACTTCCCGCACTGGTCAGGAGAGGGGCTCGGTGATGGTGATCCAGGCTCCAAGGGGCAGCGGGTCTGTGGGTGAACACGTGCTTCCTCCAACATGGCTGCCCACAGAGGAGTGGCCCACCTGGGCTCCTGGGGCTCACTCAAGGGGCCCAGAAATGACGCTGACGCCTCTGCCTTGTGTCCTTCTGTCCCTGACTCATACCTTTGGTGTTTCAGCTCTTCAGCCGCCCCCCCCCCCCCCGCCGCCACCAGGAGACCCTCGAGAGAACAAGACAGGAGAGCGTGGCTGCCTCCAAGAGCTCCACTTTGCTGCTGCTCATTTTCCAGAGCATTTTCAACTCTTTTGGGGGAGAAAGCGATTTTTGTTGTCCCGGCCCTCTGACTTCTTTCTTTTTCTCATCTCTTGGGCCAACTTCCGTCGCATCCCACACGGTAGTCCTCGTTTGGGTGTCTGTGGCCGAGGCGGTGGAAGGAGGCCGCAGGAGGCCGCGGTCCCCCCTGTCCCCAGCGCCAGCAGCCGGGCCTGAGGCCACGATGTCCACCAAGGTGCCCATCTACCTGAAGCGTGGCAGCCGCAAGGGCAAGAAGGAGAAGCTGCGGGACCTGCTGTCGTCGGACATGATCAGCCCGCCGCTGGGAGACTTCCGGCACACCATCCATATTGGCAGCGGCGGGGGCAGTGACATGTTCGGCGACATCTCTTTCCTGCAGGGCAAGTTCCACCTCCTGCCAGGGACGGCCATCGAGGGACCCGAGGAGGAGGGCGCCTTCGACCTGCCCTTCCAGTTCACCCGCACCGCCACGCTGTGCGGGCGGGAGCTCCCCGAAGGGCCATCCCCTCTGCTCAAGAATGCCATCTCCCTCCCCGTCATCGGTGGGCCCCAGGCCCTCACCTTGCCCACGAGCCAGGCCCCACCCAAACCCCCTCGCCTGCACCTGGAGACCCCACAGCCTTCCCCACAGCCTTCCCCACAGGAGGCAGGCAATGTGGACATCTGGAGAATTCCAGAGGCTGACTCTGCCCACAATGGGCTGACGCCTGAGTCGGGGGCCGAGGAGCCCTTCCTGTCCCATGCCAGCTCCCTGCTCTCTCTGCACGTGGACCTGGGGCCTTCCATCCTGGACGACGTCCTCCAGATCATGGACCAGGACCTGGGCCACATGCAGATCCCCACGTAGGAGCAAGGGTGGCCAGGCCGGGTGCTCAGGATGGAGTGAATGCTGGGAGGCCGAGGGGTGATGCAGCCCGGGCCCAGAAGTCAGGATTCCCAAGGTCCCACTGTGTGGTCGCTGGCCAGTGATTTCTTTCTTTGAGCCTTTGTTTCCCTCCCTCCCGGGCTCTCCCTAGGGGCAAGGTGTGCCTCGTCGCTTTCCTCTAAAACGCACTAAGGACACCTGCAGAAGTCAGCCCAAAGGGCCCTGAGCATCTTGGGCCAGCTGGACCCGCATAGCCAACTGCTCTTCCTTCCCTCACCTCCCTTGGATGAAGGCTCGGCCAAGGCGGACTCCCCTTTCCACCTGCCTTCTGTCTCAGCCCCGGGGGCTGCCTTGATTGGGGGCAGGGCGGGGGGGGGCACGGCACAGCCAGCCAGACCTTTGACTCCGAGTCCTGGACTGGGAACGTGGCATCGATGACCGAATGTCCCTCGGCCCCATCCCCCTCCCATGACCAGGAGATTCTGGTCCCAATAAAACTTGCTGCTGCTGGTAGTTGTGCTCCCCGCACCCTTGACCTAGGTTCCCTCTGGAAGACAGAACAGTTTCTGCGACCTGGGCTGACCCAGGGAGAGGACCCCACTCCCAGAAGGCTTCGTGCCCTTTGAAAGCTTCTACTTGGAAGCAGGAACCCACCAAATGCCAACTGGGGCTATTACAATGTTGCTTCTGGTGTTTGGGAGAGGTGGCTAAGCACTGGGGTAAGCCAGGTGCCGTGCCCAGGCTGCTGGGGTCTATTGGGGGAGACCCAAGAATGAAAAGATAATCCCTGGTGCAAGGGACCAGCAGCTGCACCAGCTTCAGAGGACTAAGGGAGCACGCAGGAGGGAGGGCCGGGGCTGGGGCCGGGAGGGATCGGACTGTGCTCATCAGCACTGTTTAGCGAGCAGCTACGAGGTCCTCAAGCACTTCCAGGTGCCGGGGATATCAGACAGATGCGATCCCTGCTCTCCCATAGCTTATCTTCTAGTGGAAAAAGGATATTGAATTTGTAAGCAAGTAAGAGGATTTCCCACCATGTTGAACAACTATGAAGAAAACAAGATCGGGAATGCCTGGGGAAGAGGGCCTATTAGGACGGTCAGACATGATTCTGAGCCAAACCTGAAGCTAAGATACACTCGTGCATAAGCAAAGGCACTGAGGCACCAGAGTGAATGACAGAGGAGCCACCAAGTGGTGAAAAGAGCATAGATCTCTGGATCTGACCTGGTCTGTGTGAGACTCAGTTTCTCCATCTCTAAAATGGGTCGACGGTCCCTACCTTGCAGGGTTGTGGGAAAAGTTAGGGACAAGGTTTATGAACTGCCACATGGAAGATACTCCAGAGTGGCTATGGACATAAAGGAACCCGGAGCTCAGGAAAGGCAGGGCTGGGAAAACAGCTTGGAGTCAGCTGGGAACGGCTTTGCTTGCATCGCTGAGCAGAGGCAGTGGGGAGCTGCAGGAGGATTTTAAACAGGAGAGACACGTGGTCAGATCCAGGTTTTAGGAGGGTC
>JAQQSY010004407.1:0-12316 GCA_028646535.1 Procyon lotor
AGGGGAGACAGGAAGGCTCAGCGAAGGGGCCCGGGCACTGGGCTTTCAGTTTACCAGTCTGGTCTTGGTAACTAAAGCACAAAGGAGCCTGACCATATCAGGCTGTCCACTGGGCGGGCCCGGAGGCAGCCGTGCATGTGGCTCTCTACTCCTGGTCAGGCAAGCTGGCCGGCGAGGCAGCTGACAAGAGCAGCCTCTCTCACCCTGTCATGGCGGCCGTGCCAGGGCTAGTCTCATTGTTGGGAGAGGCCTCAGCCTGAAGGCACATCGCAGGCACTACAACCAGAGGCTCTGGGGGGGGCCTGTTGGAGAGGCTCCACTCTCAGCTCCTTGCCTACAAATGCCTTATTGGTGAAGAAAGTGGGCATGTGAAGGCTCGGTCCCTAAGACTCTATCCCCCCACTTCTGTCATCCCCTACACTTACTCCCCTCAACAAATCATCCCGGCCTATTAAAGGAAAGTGTATATTCCATGCAAGGTTCCGGAGGAGATGAGAAGGGAGAAGGGGCACTGTTGCTTTTCCTTTTTTTTCTAGAGAAAAGAATGAATTTTAAGCCTAAAACACATGATCTGTATATAATGAAAAGAGTGGTCTTTAGAATATAAATGTTTTATTTTTAGGATTTTTCTTCCAGTTGCTAGATGGAAAAGCATTTGGATAGAAAGCATTTCTTCTGCTCTTTATTCTGATTTTTACCAGTAGTCTCATTGCACAGCCTTCCTTCCATTTTGTAAGAAAGACTAGGAGCAAACCTCATGCCTTTAACTCTTAGGGGTACAACAAGGAGAAAGTAGTTTCCATAAATTGGCTTTGGTTGCCTGTGTAGAAATTCAACCCAGGGGAAGCAGGCCTGTCCCTGTTTTGCAAGTCCATTTTGTTTTTGTTTTGTTTTTTGTTTTTTGGCTAAATTTGAGAGTTTAAAAATAGTTTTAAATATTTATTTAAAATAAAATTCAACTTTGGTTAATGAGGGAGAGGGCACCGGGAGTTATGTTTTGAACTAACTGTTCCTGTGCTTCAGGTAAGTGCTTTAAGTTATTTGCTCTGTGGAACAAACAGGCCTGAATTCTGAGAACTTCTAGGACCTGACTGAGAAGTCAGGAAGAGTACCTGTTCCACAGGTACTTTGCTTTGTGCCAGGGGCCGGATCTGGAATAATCTAAGCAAGGTTTTTTGTACAGTCCCCATGGGGACATGTCAAAGTTGAGAAACCATAAAACATACAGAGCTAACCTTCCTATTACAAATCCAGACCTGCTAAGCACTGTAGTACATCTTTACCTTTTAATACTAACTTTTATACTATCAACTCTGCTAAATATATTTTTTATCTGTCTTATTATATAAAAGCCTCATTTCTCTGGGCTTGCTAAACCATTCTCTTTAATATACTCTTATTTAGTTAGAAAGTCAAGATAAAATAAATCATACTGTACATCAATGACCCACCTATCCCTAATTTTTTAACCCTTTTCCTACTACTCTAAACATATACACACACACCTATACACACACACACACACACACACACACACACACACACACACCAGTCACATTCCCCATCAGGAATAAATGTCCCTCTCATCCAAGGGTATGCAACTTTTAAGAATCTCAGCCGGAACTGAAGCCACCGTTCACTGGCCATGTTAATCCCAAGTTCCTCCCAACAGCTGATGTGCAACTGTCTCAAGGCTCCCCTCATTCTACACAAGTTTCCTCCCAGTGCCAAAGAGACTGGCCTGAGAAACAGCTGTAAAGAAGGAGGCGGAGGCGTGTGTTGTCTCCCAGCTCATTCCTTCCTGCTGCTCCCTGCCTTCCCTATAGCCTGCGGTGTCCGTGTCGCTCCTCGGTACCCGGCCCCCGGCCCCGAGCGGGATGCTCACAGACCTCCGGTCTCTGGCCTCCCGGCCCCAAACACCTCAGCCTACACAAGGTCATTCCCGTCTTCTTCCCCCTCAGCCACAGACCACCTGGCTTCTTGTCTCCTTGACTTACAGACCTTCTTCGAAGCTGATACCTCATGAATGATAAGCAAACAATGAAGTACTCTGCCCAGTAGCAATTCTCATTTGAGAAGAGTTTCCCCATTTATTCCATCGCCCTCTGTTCCCCTCACCATATTCATGCTCGTACTTGCATACCTCAAATACCTTTGACTACTCGGTTCCCTCCTTCCTTTCCCTTCGGATTAAGCTTTTACATATCCTTCAAGATCGCTGGCACCTCTCCCTCTACCCTGAAGCCTTCTGTAAACAACCAGAGCAATCATTCCCTCTTCTGAACTTGTAGGGAGCCTCATGAGCACTCTTTATGAGCATAAACCCACACTGCTTTGTTATAAAGGTTTTTAATCATTCCTCTGAGGCAGGAGTCATTCCTTAGACACGTGTGCATCCCGCATAATGTCCAGCACAGTGGTTTTTTTTTTAAAGATTTATTTATTTATTTGACAGACAGATCACAAGCAGGCAAAGAGGCAGGCAGAGAGAGAGGGGGAAGCAGGCTCCCTGCTGAGCAGAGAGCCCGATATGGGGCTCGATCCCAGGACCCTGAGATCATGACCTAGGCCGAAGGCAGAGGCTTTAACCCACTGAGCCACCCAGGTGCCCCAGCACAGTGTTTTTTATATACAATCAATGTTTATTAAATATGAATGGGATGAGAGGGTACAGGAGACCCAAAAAAAAAAAAAACAAAAAAAAACTCCAATGGTAATTTCTGAGTCTCCTTCTACTGTGAAGATAGGAATGACATCATATTAATCATTATAGCCACACTGTGCTGGTGGCAGATGGAATGCTTCTCTAGTGCGTATAGAGTAGGCACCCAGAGATGGTTCGCTGGACTCATTCAGTCAGTCAGAGAGATGGGACTTGGGAGGGCTGTGTCTCATTCTAGCACATGTTCGCTCTGTCCTTGCATGGGTGGCCTTGAGTCAGGGCAGTCCTTGGCTTGCTCTGCATTTCTGCTCAGGCCCCCATGGCAGCTGACTAGGGAATTCCCTTTCCCCAAACCCTGCTTCCTTCCCCAGTAAACTTCCTGGCCTCTCTTTTCCATTCAGCTCATACCCTGCCGATGTTTTAAGTCATCAGGGCACACGATGCTCTCTGTAGAGTGGGGCAGAGGTAAATAACTGGATGGCGGAATGTGAATATGGAGATGTGGCTTCTCTGAATCCTTCAGTATTCTCCATGTGTCCGTCTTTCCTCCAAAATTTCTTTTGCTTATTCATGTGTTTAGCTGAACCAAGATGTAGGAAAATATGAACTTGTTTTTTGTAGAGAAAACAAATAAACAAAAAAGGAATAGACAGGCAAACACATTGATTGAATTTGACCCATTTTTGTTTCCATTTTTTTATATTATAATGAAGTGTTCATTCTACTTACAAAATAGAAAAAAAATTTGCTTTCTGGGTTTGGAAACAATTTTTAATTTCTGGGTTCATGACCTTTTGTCTCTTTTAAGGATGGGGAGAAAAAGGCTAGGAGCCTCCTATTTCATAAATGTCACCTGGAGGTCCAGCATGTTTACAATGTTCAGGTAATTAAGGAAAAAAACCAGGAATATGGGAAGGAGTTCAAGACCTCAGGAAGACTCCCCCAAGCATAAGACAGCCTTGGGGAGAGGAAACACGGGTACAGTGGTTCAGAGTAGGGTGGTAGTCGATTTTTCACTTCATGGCCCCCCAAATCTCAGTGTCACTCCACCTGAAGAGTGCCGTCGGTGTGCCTCCTCAGTCTCTTCCACCATGATGAGTTGGGGGAACATCCGGCTCCAAAGAGACACTGTTCTTTGGGAATTTTATAGTTTGGGAGTTGCCCTCTATAGTGTTTTACTAAAGGAACATTTTAAACCTCCCTAAGCCTTGGAACTCTCATCTGTAAAATGTGGATAATAAAGTACCTGCCCACAAATTACTTAATCTAGGAGCTGGCATAGCACACGCAGTCAATGCCCAGATGTTTTTGCTATAGTACAGGTACCAACGGCCTCCAGGAGTCTACAGACCCTATGGATGAGTCCATGAATGGGATACTTCTTGGAAGTGATGCTGCTAAAACACTTGTTTGTAAAATATTCGTGTTCTAGCTTATTGAATCTGACTATCAGGCACCTCGCTTTGACTTAAACCATGGCATGATTTGGGGACCAATTCATCCTTTTTTTTACCTATTTCAGGAGCACTCAAGAATGGACTCAAGAATGGAAAGAATGCCCCGACTATGTCTCTGCTGGAGAAAACAGCTGCTACTTTAATTCATCTTATACCTCCATTTGGATACCCTACTGTATCAAGCTAACCAGCAATGGTGGTACAGTGGATCAAAAGTGTTTCTCTGTTGAGGAAATAGGTAAATCACAGGTTTGTGTTTTATTTGACATGGCTTTAGATTAAATAAGCAGAGAAGCTTCAGCATCCAAGTGTATTCAAGTAGGAAGACTTCGTCGTTGTAATCGAGATGAATGCAGGTCTACTTTACAGGGCATCAAATCAGCCAGTGAACAAGAGGGAGAAGGCAGGGGGGATGGAAGTTGGCTCTAACATAAAAAAACCCTGGAAGTAAATGTTGTCAAGAAAAGAATGGGAGCCTGCCAGAGTCTTTTTCTTGAGGAGGTCTTTCAAGCTGGATTGTGTTCTTGGGTTCCATCACAAGAGGCAAACTCAGTGGACTCCTAAGATTCCTTCTTTCCTAATTTTTCAATATGATTATTATATTCAGATCTGAAATGTGTCGTCCTTTGTTCCCTATCATCGCTATAATAAAAGCCTAGATTTTCTTTATCACAAAGCATAATAATTCTAGAATTTTATATTTATAAAACAACTGAAAATCAGTTTAAAGACATGTTTATAAGATCTCAAGACAAAAATTGGAGATAATTGGTGAGCTCAATGAGCTAAATGAAAGATCTAGACAGATTATCCTTTGCCCATCATGTGGACACAGGGGAAATGAAACAAAACAAAACAAACAATTGTAATTGGAATATTTATGTTTATTCTATAATAGCGTAAACAGCAAAATATAAAGAATCAAAGAAGGCCTTTGAGCAGCTGATGTTGGTGCCTCAGAATCTATCCACAAAAGTTCATCTGTTATAGAAATTGCTTAGAGTTTCTCTGAGAAAGGCTGTCACTTACGTGTGGTTTCCCAGGCATCAGCGGACTGGAAGAGGCTAAGGGAATGTGGCTAGAAGCCGCAGGCAGAAACAGTAAATCTGATATCCTGTTAGAAAGAAGAACAAGCAGAAAAGAGAACTTAACTGCATAACTTGGAGAGACTATTCAGTGTGTGCCCCAATATCAATAGACTTAGCTATTGAGTGGCTAAATGGGTAGTAAGAATATCAGGTGAAGACCCAATAGCGTGTTCTAACCATGTCCCTGCCAGTAGCTGGCCTCACTCATTTCCATGGCCAACTTTCACAGAGGGCCTGCCATGCCCTGGATGCTGTGCCAGGTTTGGTGGCTACAGAATGAGTAAGATATGTTCAAGTAGGGGAGTCAGGAATGTTAAATAAATACTTGCAGTACTGCATTTTAGTTGCTGGACTAAAGGTGTGTGGAGGGTGTAGGAGGTGTATGGAGGGTGTAGGAAGTGTGTGGAGGTGTGTGGAGGGTGTAGGAAGCAAAAATAGTGGGCAAAGGTACAGTGATTGGGCCTGAGGGATGAAGGGCTGCCCCAAAATGGTGGCAGTTCAGTTACTCCTTAAAGCATTGGTTCGGGTGACAGGTATACCAGATGGACGGTGTCTTCCCTCAACTACTAAGTTTCAAAAGTGACAGACAGCACAGACTTTTGAAGGACTCAGGAGCAGTTAGGCAGGCCTGACTGATCAGCCAGAGAAAGCATAAGTGGTCTTGTGCACCCTACCAAGGACTTTATGGACTTTATGTTACTACCAGGAGGTGCATTTGAGGATATTTAAGAAGGGAAATGACCCGAGGATAATAATAGCTAACTAACGCTTACAAAGCCCTTACCTATGGGTCAGTATAATAACCATGTGACAGAGGCTCTATTATAATCCCCATTTCACAGATGATGACATTGAGCCTCAGAGCATTTAAAGGCTAACTCAAGGTTAAACAGCTAGTAGGCAGAGCCGAGATTTGAACCTGGGCAACTTAGTTCCAGAGTCCGTGCTCTTGATCTCAGAGTTATCCAGTGCCACCTGCTGTTCCTAATGTCTCAGGGAAATCCGTCCTGCTACAGTGTAGAGGGTCGATTGGAGTAGCACAGACTAGAGTTAGAAGACCTGGTGATAATCTTTGTGATAATTAAGGCAAAAGATGGTGATAGGCAGTTATCATCATAGCAGGGAGGGAGGGAGGGACCTGGGAGAGAGAGACTGCAAGGGAGGAGGTTAGCCTAATAGATCTGAAGAAGACAACTACAGGCCTCAGCTTCCTCATGCGGTATGTGAGTATTCGGCTACTACCTCACGGGGCTCATCTTTGGGTTTAAAGGACTGTATTAGTAGGCATTTGTTGTTCATTCTTGCATTCAGCAAATATTTATTGAGTCCCTTCCTTGGGCCAGGTACATTTCTAGGTGCCAGTGGCAGAAAATGTCTGCCTTCCTGGG
Organism: Procyon lotor; assembly: GCA_028646535.1. Taxonomy (NCBI): domain Eukaryota; kingdom Metazoa; phylum Chordata; class Mammalia; order Carnivora; family Procyonidae; genus Procyon; species Procyon lotor. Next base: position 6,596 of record JAQQSY010004407.1, read on the forward strand.
ATTTTTGTCCCAGTGAAGGTGGAGAGAGACAATGCTCTGAGGAAAAATGACATAGGGAGGGAGGAGAGGAGTGCAGGAGAGGTTGCCACTTTAATAGAGTCATCAGAGCCGGCTTTGCTGAGTAAAGAAAATATTAAGAGAATAATGTGTCCATCTGAGGGACGGACCCTTCAACAAGAGGGCCCTGCAAGGGTAAAGCTCCCATGGTGGGAGCATTCCCTTGCTCACTCGAGGAATGGCACTGTGGGGAGAGGAGCTGATAACAGAGCAAGCAAGTGAGCACTTAAGAGGCCACATCTGAGGAATCTGTGAGGCAAAGCTACAGCACCCTTGAAGCCATTGAACGACTTTGGCTTTCACCTGAAGTGAGAGAGGAAGCCTTTAGAGGGTTTGAAATGAGTGATGTGCTCTAACTCAAGTATGAAAATAACCACTGTGACAAGTAAATTAAGGAGGCTATTGAGAGTAGACTGAAGGAGGACGGAGACCCCAGGAGGAGACCACTTTGGAGGCTAACGCAGCAATATGGGCAAAAAAGCGTCATGGCAGGACTGGGTTGTAGAGGCCCAGGTGGTGGTGAGCAGTGGCTGGACTCCTGGACCATCTTGAAAGTGCAGCTGACAGAATGTGGGGGTGGTGAGAAAAAGATGCATCAAGGAAGAGCTCACTCATTTCATCTTGGGCACCTGGAGGAATGGAGCCACCATTAACAGAGAAAGGGAAAGTGACAGAGAAGCACATTCTTTTTTTTTTTTTTTTAATTTTTATTAACATATAATGTATTATTTGCCCCAGGGTACATGTCTGTGAATCATCGGGCATTACACAGCACTTAACAGCACATACCCTCCCCAATGTCCACCCTATCCCTACCCACCCACACCCCCCACACCCCCCACTGGCCACCCTTAGTTCGTTTCTTGAGTCTAGGAGTCAGAGAAGCACATTCTAAGGAGGGGCCCAGGGGCTCCCTAGGGATGTACTCAGTCTCAGGTGCCTTTGCAACATCTCAGGGGAACTGTGGAGTACAGCGCGGGGGAGGATGTACCGAGGGAAGGGGGAGGTTGCTATTACACTCATGACGGAGGTACAAGCCTTCCCAAAAAAAAACCATGTTCCAAATCTTCTATTTCAAGTAGAAAGGAGAGGTTTTAAGATGAAACATGAATAATAAGTTGACATTTTTACATCAAAAATATTTTTATATTTTGGTCTCTTAAAGAGTTAGGCTTTAGTTATTGGAATTCCTTCATCCCCAACAAATCCAGAAGGGCAAAGCGTTCCTGATGGTAGCCATATGCTGCTCAGCTATTCTGAAGATCCCTCCAATTTAACTTCCAGAAGTGGTCATTATTAGTCATATTTGGATACCCTATTTTTTTAGAGTTGTGTCCACTCTACAGGGGCCAATACCATGCTCCTTCCCAGTAAGGTCTGTTTTCACTCTGGTTGAATGCAAAAGCTTCACCTTCTGGCCACCAGATTTTAACAGCCAGTTAGAGCTCCTCATACATTTGTAGGCGATTCTCTGGCCATCCCTAGGGATCCAGACTTTGCAACGCTCTAGGTGACCTTCTACAAACAGTAGAAAAGAAAGTAAATTTTACTCTGTATCTGCAAGTGACTTTTTGAAAACCTCAGTCCTGAGACGCAAAGAGGATTAATTTATGGGGAATTTTCTAGAATGTAACTTTAGATATAGTTCTTAGCTTTGGAATCCATATTTCTCTTCATCGGTCTTTGGGAAGTTGTAGTCTTTGCAGTCCTGATAAGTGGAATACAGCCGATTTACGGGAGGTTGTGCAGTATGTCAATAGAAGCCAAGCAAATGCTATTTCAGACTGTTCACATGCGGTTAAGTAAGAGACAGAAAACCCTGACTCATCACCATTTGAGAGAAGACAAAATGCCTTCTTATGTCTAAAAAATCATCCCACATAGCTAGGAAGACAACAAGCTAAGGAGCATTAGCTGAGTGTTTGGAATTCTAGTAGCAATACAGAAATTAATAAGACAAGATCCTTGCCCTAGGTAATAAACGACTTGGAATAGAAAAGATTTCTCTATCCCTAGTTCCAAAACAGCCACATGTTTAAATACTCTAGGTCTTTGTGACTCTGTTCCTCAGTTTCGAGTTACAGTGAATTCCATTGCCAAAATCCCAGAGCGTTAATCCTATCAGGGCTAAAAGAAATGTAAGACATGGCAAGTCCTCAAGAAAAATTTTAGATCCGATTTTAAACTTGAAAGGGAATTTTTTTGTAGGGGTTTCCTTCAAAGTTAAAAACAGATCGTACTCAAGTCAAAAAAAAAAAAAGATACTCTCTTCTACAATGAGAGTATAATAAGAATGTTGGAAGAATTAAGGGTGTGAATAATAAAAATGCATGAAGTAATTGGTCTTTCAAAGAAAGTGCTCCATTAAGTCAAGCTGTACCCATCTGTGTCTGTGTGTGCTCACTCTCTGTTAAAATGCACAGTGCAACCAGATCCTCCCATCGGCCTCAACTGGACTTTACTGAACATCAGTTTAACGGGGATCCACGCAGATATCCAAGTGAGATGGGAACCACCACCCAATGCGGATGTTCAGAAGGGATGGATAGTCCTGGAGTATGAACTGCAATACAAAGAAGTCAATGAGTCCCAGTGGAAAATGGTAAGATACCATGACATATCACACTTTAAAATGCTTCGTCTTTTCTTCTTTTTCTATCACCAACACCTCTCTCATTTACCATTAGACTTCCTTTTGACCTCATGCCACATGTTCGTGCTGTAGACTCCATATTTTCTTATTTGAGGAAAACAGACATAATCAGACGTAGTCAGTAAAATATCATCATGGAATTCTGTCCAACAGCAGATGCCTACATGGAGCGTCTATGGAAGGCTAAGGGAGGAAAGGAAAACTATCTCCCCAATCATCTGCAGTGTCCTGTTTACTCTAGCTACTTAAGCTATCTTTGGGAAGAGTCATGATCAAGGTCAACAGTGAGCTATGGCTAGATATTCCCCCATAGTAGATAGTAGTAGCTAGTAGTATCTCCCGTAGTAGAGAGTTGCTACTATGTACAACACCCCCATTAAAGTCAGTTCATAAGTGACTCCAGGAGGGAAACAGAGGAAGAGAGTTTGTCCCCTAGAGGTTTCAGAGGGACGTTTTGTTACATACCTCAGGGAAGAATCAAACTCAGAGGTTTTTATGTAGGTGAGGAGCATGGTGGTGGTTGATCTCTGAACTCCTTACCTCCTTGACAGATATATGGGAACTAAGCACTTAGATAAGTTCCACATGGCACACAACTAGGAGAAAAATGGGATTATCTTGCTGCTCCCACTATAACTAATTTTAAATCAGTCTAACCACAGAGTTATAACCTGGCCAAGCCAAGTGGTTTCTGGCCAGTCAGCAGGTCATGCCCCGTGGCCTGGCAGATTCACTCCCAGAATTTTGAGACACCAAGCCTTGTCCGTTCTGGAAAAGAAGCCATTTCGTCATTAAAGTTAAGGTTGGAGCAGCTGTGCACATACCAGGCTTTGAGGTGCTGTTTCCAGCATTATTTTAACTTAGACATCTGTCTCATTAACTGAAAAAGCCCAGTTGATTGCTGAGTCAAATAAGACTCTCAATCTCAGGAAACAAACTGAAAGATGCTGGAGTTGAAGGGGGGAGGGATGGGGTGGCTGGGTGATGGGCATTAGGGATGGTATGTGCTCTGGTGAGCACCATGAAATGTGTTAAGACTGATGATCACAGACCTGGACCCCTAAAACAAATAATACATTCTAGGTTCATTTTTTTAAAAAGACTTTCTAAACTCAAGTTTCAGTCAAACATTTATTCAGCAACCAGATATTGAAATAACTACTGTGCGTAAGGTACCGTGCCAAGTTCTCCAGGGAGCAGTTCTCAGAGTGTGAACTTGCGGAACCCCAGAGGGTCCCTGAGACCCTTTCAGGGAGTCTGCAAGGTCAAGACTGTTTTCATACTAATACTGAAACGTTATTTCCCATTTCCGCTGGGTTGAGATCTGTAGCGATGGTAGGAACACTGCTGCCGACTGAGCAAAACTCAAGGCGATCATTCCAAACCACAGTGACTGTCACCACGCTCACCACCCCCATGTGCTTATGGTAATGGGGAGAAAGCCAGCCCCACATAAGAATGGTCTTGATGAAGCTGCACATTTTATTAATGTTATTCAATCTCAATCTTTGATGACATAGCTTTTTAGTATCCTGGGTGACGCAATTCGGGGCATAAGGCACTTCTGCAGCGGGCTGAGCTGCCCATGGTTTTCTTAGTAAGGCACTCGAATGGCTGAGTTGCCAGCGAACCAGCTGCTTTTTTGCATGGGACACCATTTTCTCTTGAAAGAACAACTGATAAACTAATAGATGGTTATTCATAGTGAAGTTGGCAAAGGCTTGGCAAACGTGTCTTGAGACAGAAGGAGGTGGGCTTTTCAGTCCAAGAAAAACCGTCGACAGTAGTTGTTACCAATGAAGCTTGAGCTTTCAAGTTTTGGAAAACTTGCATCGGATCTGCAGCAGTGAGCTTGAGAGCTTTCCCAGTCTTGGAAGTCTTTCCTGAAGAGATGGATAGCGATATTAGCTAGAGTGGTTTTTTATATTGTATAATAATCTGTGTGAACATTTAGAAAATTTGCATAACTCAGTGAGCAAATATTTTCCAGTGCGTCACTTCTAAATGAGTGATAGAACCAAAACCATGAGTGGGGAAATGAGCCATTCAGAGTGCTAGGGGGAAAGGTGGATTTTAATGTAGCAAAGTAGGAAGGATACACGGGTACAGTTTCAGGTCCCCCATTGCAACTAACCTCAAGAACCACGATGCTGGCCGTGACGGTTCGGTCTGTAGTCCTATCTGACTGGATTAATGCAACATCCCCCAGGCAGGTTTTATGCCTCTGGTGTCGATCCATTCTTCTCCCTGGAGCCAGAGTGATCATGTTCTAAAACATACTCCCTTGCTTAAAATTCTTTTCATAAACACTCAAAAATATGCACACACTTCTTACTTGTATGATTCCGTGAGTCTTGACAGATCCATAGAACTTGGTAGCTACTACCACAATCAGGATATCGAACAACTTATCATAACCTTCAAAAGATTTCCTCATGCTGTCCCTCTGTAGTCAGATCCTCCCCCAAACCCAAACCCTTGGCGATCTGCTCATCTCTGTAGTTTTGCCTTTTCCAGGAAGTCATTGGAATGGAACAGTATAGTAAGTAACCTTTGACTCTGGCTTTCTTCACTCCTCACAATGCACATGAGATTTCTGTTGCAGAGTGTAACATTCCCTTTTACGGCCGAGAGTGTTTCATCGTACTGTAACCTGGTCCCAGTCAGGTTCACTCTCTTGGTTTCACATGGTAGTTGTATCCAAAAAAAAACCAACTCCATTTGGTGGAAGCTAGTTGAAGAATAGAAAGGCCCAGATTAATGTCAACACAGCAGTTCCACCCTGACCTCACTTCTGCGTTCCACACGTGGACATAGCCACTGGGATGCCTCAGTGGCATCTCAAAAAAGCAACGAGTTCAAACCTCCTCCTACCTCCCTAGTCTCCTCCTCTCAGTAAATGACAACATGTCCATACAGTTGTTCAAATTTAATCCAGAACATTGTCCTGACATCTATCAGTATCTCACTCTTACTTCTTAGATCCGAATAATCACCAATTCCTATTGATT
>JAQQSY010004408.1:0-12316 GCA_028646535.1 Procyon lotor
AAAAGTATTAAATTTTGCATCTTCCTCAAACAAAATACTTGAATGATCATCAAGGAGTTCCACCACAAAAGTAGTATTATAGCCAGGCAACATACACATCCAATTCTACTACAGGAATAAATTACGGTTGGATCATCAGAACATTCTGGATTACTCTTGAATATGGGTACTTTCTTGAAGACTAACTGGAATTTTCAGATTGCAAAAGGCTCTATTATCAGAACTTTACTGTATCGTGAATATTTTTATATCAATTAGCTATTAATTTAAAACAATTTTAAATGTTTAAATAGAATTTCTCTGATCAAATAAACCATAGTTTGGCCAATCCTTTACAGGTGCATATTTAGGCTGTCCGATTTTTCACTTGTTCACAAAAGCTGAGAAAAATAGCTTAATGGCTAAATCTCTTGCACCTGTTTCATTATTTTTACAGAGCTAAAGTCCTACATATGAGAATAGTTGCTTGAAAGGGTATGTATATTTTAAGGCTTTTGATACACACTACTCTATCAAATTTTCAGGTAGGCTAAGTTTAAAAAAAAGTTAAAAAAGTTTATAGTATTGCCTACTTTTTCAGGGTAATGTCATTTATCCTTCTCAGAACCTTTTTAGGTGTTACTAGGAGTGTTCAAAGTATTCTACTTTGAACTTATTTTGTCTTTACCCCTAAAGGATAACATTTTCTGTTTTTGTTTTTTTTAATAAAGATTTTATTTATTGTCAGAGAGAGAGAGAGAGAGAGAGCGCGCGCGAGCATACAAGTAGGGGGAACGGCAGGCAGGGAGAGAAGCAGGCTCCTTGCTGAGACTGCGGGACTCGATCCCAGGATCCTGGGATGAGACCTGAGCTGAAGGCAGACATTTAACCGACTAAGCCACCTAGGTATCCCTAACATTTTCTTTTTTAATATCTCCCTAACTATAACCCTGTAAATTGACATTTAAAGCCATTGCTTTTATCTTCTTTTATCTTAAGGAGGTCTACACTAATTTCTGGATTCCTTTTCTGGGTTACAAATGACTACTCAAAACCCAGATATATATTATATAAAATACATAAAATATAACATATTTTATATATAAATATATATATTTATATATAAATATATTTATATTATAAATATAAATATATATTATATATAAATATATATAAATATATATATATATTTATATTTAAATATATTTAAATATATTTAAATATATATAATTATATATAAATATATATAAATACACATATATAAAATATATATCATATATGGGAGGTTTATCTCATGCCCCCCCCACTCCCATATGCATGACCTTATTTTTAACCTTGGGTAAGATTCAAATAATTCAGACCTAAGAGCTTGAACACTGGGAAGAACATGAGTCCCTTGCAGGCCAGGGCAATAAAAGGCTAGATTTCTTAAAACACAGGTTGGGAATTGAGATTTCTAATCGGCAAGCAGGTGGCAGACAGTAGAGACTTAAGTTCATAAATTAAATGGGGCCATGTGCAGTGTGTGTTTTTTTCTTCCTCTCTCCAAATTCTCCTGGTGGCTCTCTGACTTTCTAATAAACTTGAATAATGTTTTAGCCTTTACCATAACCAGTATGATCAACCATACCACATCAATTTTTTATCAGCATCTATCAGTCTCAGTTTTCACTTTGAATTCCATTAAGAGCCTTTTAAAAGGAGTTTTCCTGACAAAATCTTTATAATGAATAAAACATATTTTTGGGTCTGTTACCACTACATAAAATTTAACTATTTTATTTATAATTTTAACCTTGTAAAAAAGAAAATATCATATAAAAGAATATTGCTGAAAATGTCCATAGATACGGACTGTTACAGGAAGTTGTAGAGGAGGATTTTGGTGTAAGAATGGATAAGGGAAGAAAGACTCCTTCAAACAGAAGGAAAGGGTGAAGGTAAGTAAGTAGGAGGAGATAATTAAGAGAAATGGACTTTGAAGACACCAACCTAGGTTCAAACAGATCCTCCACTATTGGCTATTGCAATTTTAGGCAAGTCATTTAACTTCTTTAAGCCACAGTCTTCCCATTAGTAAAACAGAAATCATACTACTACATATCTCACAGAATTACTGTGAGAATTAAATGAAACATCATGTTAAAGCATTTAGCATTGTATCCTGGCACATAGCCTGATAAATGCTGCTGCAGTTTCTGTTTTTATTAAGCGTGCCCTAGGGATACTCCAAATGGCCTTTGTCCACTGACCTTTACCTGAGAACAAAGATTAGAAAGTTTACAAGCCAGATAGGAGCTTTCTTCAGGCTGAAAGCAGGCCAAGAGTTGGCTACTAAATCACTAATTTAAAAAGTCAAATAAATGAGTTTGTCTCCTTTTTTGCTTTTCAAACCCATCCTTATTTCAGGCTGGAACATGTGCACATAAGGTGAGTGCACCTTCCATAATTCTTATATTACTCTACAACCAGGCTCCATAGGAAGAGTTAAAATGGAACTTGCTAGTTGTTTATCTGAGCAAGCCTGGAACAAACAAACCCATTTGGGAGAAAGTCCCCAAATGATATTCTGATGTGTAAACAACTTGCTCTACATGAGTAGCTGAAACATTATCTTTCTGACACTACTGAGTCTGGGAAAGAGGTTGCCATAATCTCCAGTAGTCTGTATACCCTTCTCGTTTTTTCTTTCTTCTAAAGATTTTATTTATTTATTTGACAGACAGAGAGAGATCACAAGTAGGCAGAGAGGCAGGCAGAGAGAGAGGAGGAAGCAGGCTCCCTGCCGAGCAGAGAGCCCGATATGGAGCTCTATCCCAGGACCCTGAGATCATGACCTGAGCAGAAGGCAGAGGCGGTTACCACTAAGCCACCCAGGTGCCCCTATCCTTCTCCTTCTTATAGAACAAACTGCATAACTCACAAGCCCACAGTTTACCCAAGCAGACAAAAATGGTCAGCAGGTGACAAGTTGGTAATAATCCTATAATTCTCTAAGGAGTCAGAAAGCACTTAATCTCCACTTCAATGAGGCATTTAGCTAATCACTCGCCTGAGAAGGAACCTTTGGAAAAACAAATGGGTGGGACAGCTTCGAATTAGGGGGAAATGCCTACAGTACAAATACTTTAGCTGTCTTAAAAAAGATCAGGGAGGTCTCCCTCTCCCTCAATCTGTTCCTCTTCTCCCCTCTCTTAAGCAGACTTTAATTCTGCAAAGAAAGCTATCCCGGCTCCTATACTTAGTTGTCTAGCACCTTCAAGATTTCTAGACATTACCTGCAGTCACTTAAGCTCTCTTGGCCTCAGTTTTTTGTTTTGTTTTTGGCCTCAGTTTCCTTACAAGATTAATAAAATGCTAGATTTTTAGTCTCTCTCTAAATTCGGTTGTTGCCTAAATCCAAACTGGTATGACTGTCTTGGGGCAGCTATCCTTAACAGCACTGCCATTAACCTGAGTTTTATTACAAGGGTCTTCCATCAAAAAAAAAAAAAACCTCTATATTCAGACAAGCATTTGCAGTACAAAAATTAAACACTGCCAACCAGGAACTTGTTCAAAATGATATAAAGGCAGCACCTAAAACACAATGACTCTGGACTGACATGAAGGTTAGGGTCCAAGCACGACAGGTTTTAGAAGAGATTTTTTTTGAGCTCCATAGAGATATGTATATTTCAAACAAAATACATAGTGAAATAGTTCAGATGCATTTATCCCTTAGGCGATGAGATATCTTCTTTCAAACTAGGAAATATTAAAATGGCCTACATTGGAATGTTCTAGTGTTCCAGAGCCTAGTACTGTTTCCTTTCTTCTCCTCACAGGTTTTGCTCAGGTTGCCAGAAGAGATTCTACAGATTTCTAGCCTCAAAGTTGGATTGATCTGATTGAGTAAAAAGATTAGAGAGCAGGCACACACATGCAAGAACTAGCAAGAAACTAAATAAACCAAATCACAACTGTCAAGAAGGAGGAAGAGATCGATACAGAAGAGAAATACTACTTTAGTATTTCTAACAAGTACATGTGGTAGAAATACATGCTTTTCAACTTCACTGTTTACCTCATGTCCTCAAATCAACATCCAATTAATTCCAGTCTAAAGAGAAGCTCCTAGTAAAAGTTCACTGTGGGCATCATTCTATGAGTAACCACCAACAGGCCCAGAGCAAATCTTTCTCTCCTCCCTCAAACTAAGGTTTTACTTAACAAATCAAAGAATTTCTTTTAGAATCTCCTATAGAAAGAGGAAAACAAAGTAGTCACATTCTAAGAAGTTCTTATTTCATATACAGTATTTTAAGCCATGTGGCAAAGCACCAAGTTACCTTTTTTTTTTTTTTTAAGATTTTATTTATTTATTTGAGAGAGAAGGAGAGAAAGAGAGCATGAGAGAGGAGAGGTCAGAGGGAGAAGCAGGCTCCCCACCCAGCAGGGAGCCCGATGTAGGACTCGATCCCGGGACTCGAAGGATCATGACCTGTGCTGAAGACAGTTGCTTAACCTTAACTGAGCCACCCAGGAACCCTCTTCTTTCTTTTTTTTAAAGAGGAGAAAGGGGATACAAAGGGAGTGGGAGAGGGAGAGAATCTTAAGCAGGCTCCATGCTGGGCTTGATCCCATAACACTGAGATCAAAACCTGAGCCAAAACCAAAAGTCAGATGCTTAACCTACTAAGCCACCCAGGCACCCCAGCAAAGTACCAAGATATCTCATTACCATTCTAAAAAGACTAGATTTTCCATTCAGAGGGAAAGTATATATTCACATATATTTAGAATGATATTATCTTAGTACATTGTCTTTGTTTCATAGGGCCCAGGAAGTGATACTTTGTACTTTATAAACCTTGGGGTAGGTTTGTAAACTTTGTAAAATTTGTACAAATCAAAATTTGTAAACTTCCAGCCCTGTATTCCTTTTTGGAATACAGGAGACATAATAGCAATGTTCACAACAGCAATGTTTCTATAGCAAAAATGCTGGAAGGAACCCAAATGTCCCTCAGCAGACTGATGATACATATTTTCAAATATTCATATATAGTGGAATACTATAGTAGTGAAAATAAATTAAATATACTGCACATATCAACATGGGACAAGGAAAAAAAAACACATGACATACTGGTTCTATTGGGAAAAAAATGCATGACATACTGGTTCCATTTATTACTTTTAAAAATATTTTATTTATTTATTTGACAGAGAGAGATCAAAAGTAGGCAGAGAGGCAGGCAGAGAGACAGCGGGAAGCAGGCTCCCTGCCGAGCAGAGAGCCTGATCCAGGGCTCTATCCCAGGACCCTGAGATCACGACCCGAGCCGAAGGCATAGGCTTTAACCCACTAAGCCACCCAGACACCCCCATTTATTATTATTATTATTTTAAAGATTTTATTTATTTGACACAGAGAGAGAGCGATCACAAGTAGGCAGAGAAGCAGGCAGAGAGAGAGGGGGAAGCAGGCTCCCTGCTGAGCAGAGAGCCCGATGAGGGGCTCGATCCCAGGACCCTGGGATCACGACCTGAGCTGAAGGCAGAGGCTTTAACCCACTGAGCCACCCAGGCGCCCCCATTTATTATTTTTTAAAAGACTTTATTTTTAAGTAATCTCTATACCCAATGTGGGGCTTGAACTTACAACCCTAAGATCAAGAGATGCATACTCTACCGACTAAAGTCAGTTAAGCACCCCCATAAGGATCCCATTAAAATCAAGAACAAAATCAGGCAAAACTAAGAAAGAGTGCTCAAGCAGGTGAATGATTAATATAAATTATCAGTGGGAGGTAAAGAGGAAGGAGCAGGTGAACCTCATTAGGAAAGGGTCACCCAGGAGGTTCTAAGTGTTAAGTACACTTAACACTTTACTTCTTAAGGTGGGTAACGGGTACAGATTTCTTTTCATTGTTCTTCATGAAACAGTTTACAACCAAGAGAAAGAAATAAATCACACCCAAAGGCAAAATATTCCTTATTATCCAGTGCCTACACATTGCTACAAAGAGGAAACATGCCAAGCTTTCCTGATGACCTCTTTAGGTAGTAAAGAGATTCTACTAACCACAGTTTTCTAAAAAATTAAGCTACAGAGTCCACTTCCATAGCACCTCAGAGGTATACTTTTCCTTTGTAGCACTTATCTCACACAAAGTGACTTTTGTAATGTCTCCCTCCCATGATAAACTAGAAATTCCATGAAAGAGAGTATCCCCCCCTCCAACACTCTATTTTAGGGCCTTAGCACAATCCCTGATCATGGGAAGTACTCAAGAACTATTTTTTGAATGAATGGATAAATGGATGACTTGAAGAATTTAATTAAGTTTACTAACTTTTGCTAGTCTCTCCATAAATATAGGAAAACACACTATAGTTTTCCAGCAACTTGATGTTTCATCTCTCTTCACTATCCCAGAACTTAAGTTATTCAGCATTTATGTAACTTTATGTAACAGCATAAGTTACTGAGGCCCTCCAGTAAGTGCTGAAAATATGGCACTGACAGGACTGACATAGTCTAATTTTTCCACATAACAGTCACTCCACAGTGACAGTCACTGCAATAGACCTCTTAAGACAGTGAAATGTGTACAAAGACAAAGCTGAGATTTCAACAACTGGTGGGTGGCAAAGATTCACACTTTGGAGAACAATGGGCTGCTATTTCCTTCAGCTGCTCTAAACGATGAACTAATTCCTTTAGCCTTTGCCATCCTTGTGAGTTAAATTAGATCATTTTTTGTTCTGCAGAGTAGCTTCTCATAAAAAATTGAATAAACACCAAAGCACTGTCCTTCTGGAACCTCTTCTAGAAAACAACAGGCAGAGACAATCTCTCATAGGGAAAAAAAGCTATAAAGGAAAGAAATTATTATCTTGAAGATGAACATCTCTGTTCTGGAGATAAAAGAGAGGAACCAGAAGTTGTCACATTATAGCTGCCTCTCTGCCTCTAATATATGGAAAAGGTTAAAATTAGAGACAACAATGAAAAAGGTGGTTGTAAAAACTTGAGAACTATTTTGTTTCACTCAACTCAAGACTTTTGCTATCTTTCATTCTGTTTCAATACAGTCATCGTTCTACCCAGCATTCCTTTAAAGGCCATGATAGAAAATGCTGCTGACACCTATTATCAGTTCAAGTTATTTCTGACTCCCTTCCCCCATAAGCCAGCCAACCTAAAAGTTAAGAAATCAAAGATGATGGGGAGTAGTGTGGTTAGAGAGGACATGAAGGGGACAACTGGCACTGCTAAAGATGAACTTTGTTTCTACCATCTTAGGTAATCAAGTTCTCCTTGAAAATTAAACAAGGTTGTAAGTAATTTGACTTCACAAGGTAAACTTCCAATTTGTACATTATCTCAATTAAAAATAAGCATTTCCAGGGGCCCCTGGGTGGCTCAGTCGGTTAAGAGTCTGACTCCTGATCTCAGCTCAGGTCAGTCATCTCAGGGTCATGAGTTCAAGCCCTGCACTGGGCTCCATGCCGGGCACGGAGCCTACTTAAAAAATATGTGTGTGTGTGTATGCATTTGTGTATACATATATGCATTTCAAAATCTCAGATTCAGTTTCCTCCTTTGTGAATCATTGTTTATAGGACAAGAATTTAGCATTCCGAATGTTGAAGTAAACTAAGGTACTGAGTATCCAATTAGGTGCTAAATAGCTACACAAAAACTAGCTAAGATTTAGAAATAAAACATATTTAATACTATATTCAAAGGGACTACATACACAATTTACCAAGAACTGGGATACTTACCCTAGTAAAAAGCACTCACCATTTGCTACAGAATTGAAACTTCTCTATTACATTCAAGTTATCACCTAAAGACAATAGGAACAAATATACACCCAGGGTTACCACCAGCAAGCATATGGCCTTGGTGGATGAGAGGGAAGTTGCCTTCCCATGCCAACCCAGGTTTAGAGTATGGTCAAATCAAGACTGGATTTCAACCCTTAATTCAACTTCCCTCAGGAGAGGACATTCCTGAAGGCCGCCCTGTACAACTGAGGGTGACTGCCCTACATACAACGTGTTTCCCTCTTTTCTCTTTCAAAAGCTCATTAAAATGAAAACACCTAAGGAGAAAAATAGCTGTAAAGCCTAGAGGACAAGGAGAGCAAGAGAGATAAGAACAGCAGATGTAAGACGTCAAAAACATTTTGGAAACTAGAAAACAGATGAACAAAGGTTAACCTAGCAGACCAAAGGAAGCTAAACCTAAACCGGTAAGAGACCTAAACCTGTAAGCTGGAAGTGAAAGAACTATGCCTGCAGGACATTCAAAACTCAGTAAAAGCTTAGTAGCACCAGGTACTTCTAAAAAGAGGGTAAAATTCAAAACAAAGACCAGCTCATAGTCTTTAAAAGATAATAGTCAGATGTCTAGACTATTTCTACCACTCAGTGCAGCCTCCCTACCCTACCCCTCAGTACTCTAGCTGAAGTCTGAAGGTTTATTCTCTGTGTATGTTGGACAACAAGGCTCTGTACTCACCCACACCAAATACAACTGAGAATAGGGATAAAGTACAACACTGCGAGCACCAGGGAAACACAAAACCCTTTTCCCTTCACTGGGCTCTGTGAGAGCAGGCAAAAAGATCAGTGGATTCCTCAGAGGGAAAAATGATTTGCCCAAGACAAAAGGACCTGCAGATGCTGGCAGTTGGATGACCCCCCACATAAATGGTCAATTGCCCTCACAGTACAGCCCACCAACTGATAAACCCCACCAATGAAAACAGAGCTTCTAAAAAAGGATTACCATAAAAGACTCTTAATCTCAGGAAATAAACTGAGGGTTGCTGGAGTGGAGGAGGGTGGGAGGGATGGAGTGACTGGGTATGGACACTGGGGAGGGTATGTATTATGGTGAGTGCTGTGCATTGTGTAAGACTGATGAATCACAGACCTGTACCCTTGAAACAAATAAAACATTATATGTTAATAAAAAATTTTAAAAAGGACTATAGTGTCTCACTTTTCTTATTTTTAAGATTTATTATTTTTTTTAATTTTTAATTTTTTAAAAAGATTTTATTTATTTTTTCGACAGAGAGAAAGCACAAGCAGGGAGACCAGCAGGCAGAAGGAGAGGGAGAAGCAGACTCCCCGCTGAGCAAGGAGCCCAATGCAGAGTTCATTCCCATGATCCTGGGATCATGACCTCAACTGAAAGTAGATGTTTAACCTTCTGAGCCATCTAGGCACCCCTAGTTATTTTTTAAGATATGTTTATTTATTTATTTGAGAGAAAGGAAGAGTAAGAGGGATGGGGAGAGAGAGAGGGGGAGAGACAAGTTTTAAGCAGACTCTGTGCTCATCGCAGAGCCCCACCTGCCGCTCGATCTCACGACCCTGAGATCATGACCTGAGCCAAAACCAAGAGTCAGATGCTTAACCAACTGTGCCATCCAGGCACCCCTGTAGTATCTTACTTTTAAATAAAGTAAGTAATCAAGATGGACAGGACATTTGATAGAAGCCCTAATATGAGTTGAAACTAAACAATGAATGGACTCATAGCAAACAGATACAATACAGGGAGGAGGAAAAAAACAATGAAAAAACTATCACATCAAACATAAGATATTATCCATGGAACAAGAGATTATGAAAAAGCATTTGAGAATAATAAGGAAGTTGTAGTAATTAGAGGTGTAAAAGTAAGAATAAAGAGGAAAAGGAAATTTATTTTTAAAAAGGGAAATAACAAAATGTGGAGATACAAATTTCTAGATTGAAAGGGCTGTCTAGAACTTCTCTACTAGGACAGATGAAAAGAAACCCACACCAAACCGCATCATAATAAAAATCCAGAACAAGAATAAAAAGATATATTATCTTCAAAAGGTAAAATTATTAGGTCAAATGAATGAAACTACCTTTTCTGTAGGCCAAAAATTGCTAGCAGCAATTGCTTATATCTCAACCTACTATTTCCAATCTTGAATTTAATATCTAGGCAAACTTTCTGGACCTATAAATTCCCCCAAAATTTACCTCCCATACCATCCCTTTTCTCAGAAAACTACTACTGGAAGATGTGCTCCAGTGCAAGGAAATAAATTGAGAAAGAGGAAGACATGACATCCAGAAAGGAGAAGATCCAACATAGAAGGAAAATTCCAAGGATAAATCCTAGGACAAAAGCTATGTAGCTGGCCTAGAAAGCCACCAGTCCACATTTAGAGAAAGAGTGTTCAAGGAGTGGGGCGCCTGGGTGGCTCAGTGGGTTAAAGCCTCTGCCTTCGGCTCAGGTCATGATCTCAGGGTCCTGGGATCAAGCCCCACATCAGGCTCTCTGCTCAGCGGGGAGCCTGCTTCCCCCTTTCTCTGCCTGCCTCTCTGCCTACTTGTGATCTCTGTAAAATAAATAAATAAAATCTTTAAAAAAAAAAAAAAAAGACTGTTTAAGGAGTAATGTCTCTAAGGTGAAAAAACTGAAAAAATATGTTTATAACCTATCAAGAAGAGATTTTTTTTACTTCTATTGAAGAGTCTGGAGATGGATTACTGATTGATGCATAAAACTC
This sequence comes from Procyon lotor, assembly GCA_028646535.1. Lineage (NCBI taxonomy): Eukaryota > Metazoa > Chordata > Mammalia > Carnivora > Procyonidae > Procyon > Procyon lotor. The sequence continues at coordinate 10,542 of JAQQSY010004408.1, forward strand.
AAAGCAAACAAACAAAATACCAAATCCAGGAAAAAAAGGACTCTGCAAGAAAGGAAGCATAAGAGATGTAGTATGCATGTGATAGATTAGGGAGGGACAAGAAAACTATATCTCATCTTTCATTATAATAAGTATTGGATAATTTAATAAATTAGAAATATTAAAACAAAGAACAGAAAAAGCTTATTATTTGAACTATGGAAGTAAAGACCAGAAGAAACAACTAAAAGACTTGAAAGTGTTGCCTCTGGGATGAAAGGGAGGGAGGGACACAGCATATAACTGTTCTATTATAAACCAAGTTGTACTTTTAACTTTTAAAACTACACATGGGGAAGGAGCAAAATGGCAGAGGAGTAGGAGGCTGAGATAGGGTTGGATCCCAGAAGTTCAGCTGGATAGTTATCAAACCATTCTAAATGCCTGCAAACTCAACAAGAGATAGAAGAGAAGAAGAACAGCAATTCTAGGTGCAGAAAATCAACCACTTTCTAGAAGGTAGGACATCTGGAAAAAGTGAATCCAAAGTGACGGGAAGATAGACTGGGGGGGGGGGGGGGGGGGGGGGGGGTGGCATGCAGGCTCCCAGCAGCCACAAAGCAGCAGAACACAAAATCAGAACTTTTAGAAGTCTGCTCCGCTGAGGGCTGTCTCCAGAGGCTAAGTAGGAGGTTTAGCCCTTGCGGGAACAGTGTGGTTTCAAGACTTGGGGGTCAAAGAGAGACCAGGGGTATCTGAGGGTGGCAGAGCCCCCAGGTATCGGACCGAGGAAGCCAATGGCAGAGACGGAGCCATGCAGTGGGCTATTGGCTCGGGCTTACCTTAGACCATGATCTGAGGCACAGTCAGGCCACTGCTCCCAGAGCAGGGACCCCACAAGAGGCAGCTCCGGAGAGACCCCTTCCTTCCTCCTTTGGGAGAAGCGGTGGAGGAGTGCACGGCAGGAATCGGCTGGGTTTGAAGACTCCAGACAGGGCTGTGCACCAGAGACAGAAACCCTGGGTCACAGGCTGGGTGAGCTCAGAGTGCGGCTAGAGACCAGGGAGACGGGAGGGATTGACTGTTTTTCTCTGAGAGCGCACTGAGGAGTGGGGCCCTGAGCGCTCAGCTCCTACGGGCCGGAGATAAGGAGGCTGCCATTTTTATTCCTGGCCTCCAAGGCTGTACGGAAAGCGTTCAGGGAACAAAAGCTCCCAAGAGCAAACCTGAGCAGACTGCTTAGCCAGGTCCCTGGCAAGGGTGGTGCAATTCCACCTTGGGCAAAGACATTTGAGAATCACGGCAACAGGCCCATCCCCCAGAAGATTAACAAGAATATCCAGCCAGAACCAAGTTCATCAATCAGTGAAAACTGCAGAACTCCAGAGTTGGGGTTGGGGGGGGTAAACTTTTCTCCCCATGATCCTTTAGTCTTTCAGAGTTGAACTTTTAAATTTTTTTTTCCTGGGTTTTTTTTTTCCCCCCTCTTTCCTATTTTGGCGTTTTTTGACTAGTATCTTCTCAATACCTTTTTAAAAATCTTCTCTCATTTTCACTGTTACATTCATATTTTATCCCCTCATTGTATGTAACCTTATTTTTTATATACATAAAGGGTTTTTTTTCCTTTAAAATTTTGGGATACAATTTCTTCTAATAGATCAAAATATACCCTAAATCTAGCACACGGCTTGGTTCTAGTCTCCAGCCTGATCACATTCGTTCCTCTTTTATCTTTTTTTTTTCTCTTTTTTCAACCAACCTCTTACCAATCCCTTTTTACTTTTTTTTTTTTT
>JAQQSY010004410.1:0-12313 GCA_028646535.1 Procyon lotor
AACTTTTTTCATACATACACCAGTATCTCTCTTTCCTTTCCTTCTCTCTTTCTATTCCTTTTTCTTCTTTTTAAATATACATATAGGTATAAGCTCCAAGGTAACCCTTCTTCCCTATTCAATACGACCCCTATATATAAACTACATTAAATTACCTTGTATCTCTGGAAAATTGTGTCCTAAACAAAGATAACAAGATACACCCAGGAGGAATCAAAATATCCTTGTCATCCACACCAAGGATCTACAACAGCCCTCTCCTCTTACTTTTCTTCAGTGTCAAAATTCAGCATCGATTCCTGATTAAATTCTTCGGAGTTTATGGATAGAAGGAACATTCCCCAACTTCATAAAATCTATCTATGAAAAGCCCACAGCAAATATCATTCTCAATGGGGAAAAGCTGACAGCCTTCCCTCTGAGATCAGGAACACGACAAGGATGCCCACTCTCCCCACTCTTGTTCAACATAGTGTTAGAAGTCCTAGTGACAGCAATCAGACAACAAGAAGTAATGACAGGTAAGAAAATTGGCAATGAAGAAGTCAAACTCTCTCTCTTTTCAGATGACAGGATACTTTATATGGAATACTCAAAAGACTCCACATTGAAACTACTAGAACTCATACAGCAATTGAGGAATGTGTCAAGATATAAAATCAATGCACAGAAATCAGTTCCTTTCCGATACACTAACAATAAATTATGGAAACTGAAATTAGGGAATCGATTTCATTTACTTTAGCACAAAGAGCCACAAGATCCTTGGGAATAAACCTAACCAAAGGGGAAAAGACAGATACTCGAGTAATTACAGAATACTCATGAAAGAAATTGAAGAAAACACAAAAAGTCAGAAAAGGAATTCCAGTCTCATGGTTCAGAAGAATGAATTTTGTTAAAATGTCTATTGTGCCTGGAGCAATCTAGACTTTCAATGCCATCCCGATCAGAATTTGGGGCATGTATTATGTGGGAACTGGGTGTGGTACATGATCAATTAATCTTGTACCACTGAAAAAATAAAATAAAAGTATTTGGGGGAACAATTCCACCAGCTTTTTTCAAAGGACTAGAACAAACAATCCTAAAATTACGATGGAACCAGAAAAGACTCTGAATTGCTAAGGAAATATTGAAAAACACAAAACAAAGCTGGGGCATCACATTGCCTGATTTTAAGCTTTACTATAAAGCTCTGATCACCAAGAGAGCATGGTACTGGCACAAAAACAGACACACAGACCAGCGTAAAAGAATAGAGAGCCCAGATATGGACCCGCAAATCTAAACGCAAATAATCTTTGAGAAAACAGGAATAAATATCCAGTGGATATTACGGAGAATTGATTTGCTCCCTCTGGATAATGTTGATTCTGACAGCAGTGTTTACCTATCACACACTCTGCATGAGTGCAGTTCATCCTGAGTCAAGTACACTCATGAAAATTGTTACAAATACTCACAAAGATGACTCAGGAGGAATAAATAGATAATGAAATGTTAGCAAATACACCCGCACGAGCCCTGATTCTCTCTATATTTTAGAGAAACTCTAGAGAAGGTCAAATCATCCTGTCCCCACTACAGGAGGGGTTCCACATCCCTCACCAGCCTGCCCACTCTGTCCTCCATGTGGTTCACGGGACAGTGTGTCCTGGGGGGATGAGCACAGGGTCACATACTGGGGCAAACTCTCACTCTGTGCCTACTCTTGTACACCTCACACCACCCTCTAACATTCTGGCTGTAGATTTACATTTCATTTTGGGATAACACGACACCTGTCCCACAAGATCTGTGTGAATATGTACAAAGAAATTAGCACATGGAGGACAAGTATATGTTTTCAAAAGTTATATAATGAAAAATATTTATTTTCAAAATTGGTCAGGACCACCACAACAAAGTCTGTCAATTGTGTTCTGGTCACTGCCCTCTATATTCACATAGGCCCCAAGCTGAATATATAGTCAGAGGACATGCAAATAGGGTCGTCTCTCTGCTGATTGAAACAGCCCAACCCTGACTCTGCAGCTGGGAGAGGAGCCCCAGCCCCGGGATTCCCAGGTGTTCCAATCCGTGACCAGGACACAACACAGACAACTCGCTATGGAGTTTGTGCTTGGATGGGTTTTCCTTGTTGCTCTTTTAAAAGGTAATTCATGGTGGACAGGAGACTTGAGTGTGTGAGTGAGTATGAGTGAGAGAAACCATGGATGTGTGACAGATTCCTGACCAGGATGTCTTGTGTCTGCAGGTGTCCAGTGTGAGGAGCAGCTGGTGGAGTCTGGGGGAGACCTGGTGAGGCCTGGGGGGTCCCTGAGACTCTCCTGTGCAGCCTCTGGATTCACCTTCAGTAGCTCCAGGATGAGCTGGGTCCGCCAGGCTCCAGGGAAGGGGCTGGAGTGGGTCGCATCAATATAAACTGGTGGAAGTAGCACAAGCTATGCAGACTCTGTGAAGGGCCGATTCACCATCTCCAGGGACAACGGCAAGAACACGCTGTATCTGCAGATGAACAGCCTGAGAGCCAAGGACACGGCCGTGTATTACTGTGCGAGACACACAGTGAGAGGACATCAGTGTGATCCCAGACACAAGCGTCCCTGTGGTAGGGGACCTGGACCACCAGGGGGTGCACATTACTCACCAATTCTGCCTTTAATGCCCAGGAGCAGGTACCCTTTGAGGTTATGGGCAGGTTTCCTATCAGGTAGAAACTTTCCCCCAGGAAGCCTCTCTGCACACGTGATTCTGTGCTTACCTCTTCACTCTGACACAGAAAATTTGTTCTAATGAGAAAACAATTATACGACAATGCACAAAATACAGAGTCACTCACGTTGTTTATTCTTGTCCCTAAATACCAATGAAGTACAAATATATTTATGTTCATCAACTGAGCCTTTGTAAGAATCCCAGAAGACCTCAGTATGCATCACAGGTGCACCCAGCTCAACGTGCAAACTTGCTACAAGGATCATAAAGTGTATGCTGGACATGAGACCACATAGGGGTCAACAATCCAAGGAAAAATGAGACTCATTCTTTGTGGGGATGGGGCGGTCACTGTCTTAAACAGTGTTCACAGATAAATATTAATGACATCATGGGAAATCAGTGAAACCCCCACCAGGTGTGGTGTGGATGTGGAGTCTGAACATTTCACACACACACACACACACACACAAACACAAACACACATACAAACACACACACACATACACACACACATACAAACACACACACACACACACACACACACACACACACACACACACATACACACACAGGGAAAAACCTTCATCACATTCCTCTAATTTTTCTTCAGCAAAGCTCATCCCAAGACAGAAGTACATACCATATAGACAGACCTCAGGAACCAAAAAAATGTGAAAGATTCCAACTAATGACACAAATGAGGAGCTGGACAAAGTACAACAACTAAAGTGTAAATACAGCAGAAGCAAGGAAATAGCAAAGACTAGAGCAGAAATAAATAATATGAAAACTAAAAAACAATAGAACAGATTAAAAAACACCAAGGTCTGTTTCTTTAAGGGTAAAAAACAATAAAATTGAATATTATAAAAAATTATTAAAAAGACAAGAGAAATTCCCACATAAATATCAGAAATTAATATGTTTCTCTGAGGAAGAAACAGGGTTTTGGAGGGGAGGGTGTTGGGACGGAGTAACTTGGGGTTGGGCAATAAGAAGAGCATGTGCTGGGAGGAGCACTGGGTGTTAATGCAAATAATGAATTGTTGAACACGATGTCAAAAACTAATGATGTACTCCCTTATTGGGGGACAAGGTGGCTCAACACAATCAAGATTGACTAGAAAACAACGTGCCAGGCCCCTCCCCAAAAGACAAGTCAAAAAAACAAAAGGACTATAAACACAGGGTCCCCATTAAATTTAAATCCCCAACATCCGGGAAAATCAATATATTAAGTACCTGATAATACCGTCAAACCTGTATATTTCATAGATACAAGTTTTTTTTTCTTTTTTATTCTCTATTTTTTTTATTCACTTGTTTTCACATTTCTTCATTTGTTTTTCTTTCTTGTTTGTGTTTTTTTTTTAAACTGCTTAACATTACAACTAGAGGATTAATACAACAATAAACACAGGAAGACCTGAAATAACCTTCCTAGCCCATGAGGAGTTATAATCACCCTCCCAAATTATCCTTCTGTCAGAGTTGCTTTTGTTCTGGTATTATATAAATCTCATTCCTGGGGTTCATTCTGACTAGGTTCTTTATTTCTTGTCATTTACTTTTGATGGTGTATATGTTGTTCTTGTTTATCTACATACTCTATAAACCTTATTTTGGGGGCACATTCTGGCTGAGATTTCTTCTTTTTCTGTTTCTCTCAATCTTTTTATCCTTACTCTTTCTTTTCGGTGGTGAATCCCAATTGCTCTTAAACCTTCCAAAGTGCACCCTGCGTGGATCATGGGTGAAATATCCAACTATACATCCTCTCATCCACTTCTCATCAAAATGACGAGGAGGAAGAACACTCAACAGAGGAAAAATCCCGAGACTGCACCCTCTCCCTCAGAACTATCAGACATGGACATTCACAGTATGTCAGAAAGGGAATTCACGCTGACAATTATCCAGGCAATGACTAGGATGTAGAAAAACATTAATGCCAACATAGAATCTCTAAGGGCAGAAATGAGAACCAGTATAGCCGATGTAAGAAGCGCTATCAGTGAGATCCAATCCAATCTAAATAGCCTAACAGTAGAGTTATGGAGACAGAGGATAGAAGTAGTGATCCAGAGGATAAAATGGTAGAGAAGAAAGGTCAAGAGGAGAACTGGAGCAAACTGCTCAGGAGTCATGAGAAGAGACTTAGGAACATAAATGATGCCATGAAACGTTCCAGTGTCAGAATTATTGGAATCCCAGAGGGGGCAGAGACAGACAGAAGACTAGAAGATATAGCTGACCAAATTCTGAATGAAAGTTTCCCCAATCTGGGGAATGGAACAAGGGTACGTGTCCTAGAGGCAGAAAGGACACCTGCCAAGATCAACGAGTCTAGAAATACAGCGAGACACAGCATAGTAAAATTTGCAAATTATAATTTTAGACAAGAGTTCCTGAGGGCAGCTAGGGGGAAGAGATGGCTCACATACGGAGGAAGACCCATCAGAATAATGTCAGACTGTCCACAGAAACCTGGCAAGCCAGAAAGGGCTGGCAAGACATATTCGGGTCACTAAAGGAGAAGAACATGCAGCCAAGAATACTTTATCCAGCAAGGGTGACATTCAAAATGGATGGAGAGATAAAGAGCTTCCAAGACAGTCAAGGATTAAAAGAGTATGTGACCAAGAAACTGGCACTCCAGGAAATATTAAAGGGAGTTCTATAAAAGTAGAAAGAACCCATGAGTGACTTAGAACAGAAATTTACAATCTAAGAAACAAAGATTATGCGGACAACATGGTGTCAATAAACACTTATCTTTCAATAATGATTCTCAACATGAACGGCCTACATACTCCCATAAAAGAGCACAGGGTTGTGGAATGGATAAAACGACAGGACTGGTCCTCATGCTGTCTACAAGAGACACCTTTGGAATCTACAGATACATCCAGACTGAAAGTGAAAGGATGGAGAACCATCTTTCATGCTAACGGGCCTCAAAAGAAAGCTGGGCTAGCGAATCTCATATCAGATAAATTAGATTTTAAGGTAAAGACTTTAGTCAGAGATACAGAAGGACACTACATCGTTCTGAAAGGGTCTATCCTCCAAGAGGTTCTAACAATTGTAAGCATTGATGCTGCCAATAAAGAAGAAGCCAACTACAAAACCCAACTGTTAATCAAAACAAAGAGTCATATTGATATGTATACATTAATAGTAGGAGATCTTCACACACCACTTTCAGTGACAGATTATCTCAACAGAAAATCAATAAAGAAACAAGAGCTTAGAATGATGCATTTGACCAGATGGACCTCATAGATGTATAAAGAACATTCCACCCTAAAACAACAGAATACTCATCTTCTCAAGTGCACATGGAACCCTCTTCAGAATAGACCACATACTGGGCCACAAATCAGGACTCAACCATACCAAAAGATTGAGATGATTCCCTGCATATTCTCAGACCACAATGCTTTGAATCTGGAACCCAAACACAAGAAAAAGTTTGGAAGGAATTCAAACATTTTGAGGCTAAAGACCAACCTGCTCAAGCATGCTGGGATCAACAAGGAAATCAAAGATGAACTTGAACAATTCATGGAGAACAATGAGAATGAAGACATATTGATCAAAAACCTATGGGACATGGCAAAAGCAGTTCTAAGGGGGAAATACATAGCCATCCAAGCTTCCCTCAAAAAAATTTAAAAATCCAGAAGAGACCAGCTCTGTTTACACCTTAAAGAACTGGAAAATCAACAAAAGTTAAGTCAACCACACAAACAAGAAGTGAAATAATCAGATTAGAGCAGTGACTAATGAGTTACAAATGGGATAATAGAATGCATCAATGAAACCAGAAGTTGATTTTTTGAAAGAGTCAATAAGATGGATAAGCCACTGGCCAAACTCATCCAAAGGAGAGAGGACTCAGATTAACAAAATCATGAATGAAAGGGGAGAGATCACGACTAACCGAAGAAAACAGAAACAATCATAAAAATTATTATAAACAGCTATATGCCAATAAGTTAAACAACCTAGAAGAAATGGATGAATTCCTGGAAACCTATAAACCTCCAAGACTGAAAAAAGAGAAAACCGTTTGACCGTTTCTGTGTGACAAACTGATTATGTGGAGTAAAATCAGTCAAGCGGAGAGAGTGAATTATCTTATGTTCTCACTTTCCTGTGGAACATAAGGAGAAAACACGGAGGCCATTGTGAGAAGGAAGGGAAGGGTGAACAGTGGGAAATCATGAGAGACTGTGGACTCTGAGCACAAAACTGAGGGTTTTGGAGCAGTGAGGCTGGGGGACTGGACTAGCCTGGGGGTTGGTTTTGGACAGGGCACATATTGCATGGAGCACTGGGTGTGGTGCATGAACAATTAATCTTGTAACGCTGAAAAAATAAAATGAACATATTGTGGAAAAAAAGAAACTGACAACCTGATTAGACCAATATCTAGTAATAAGATGGAAGCAGTGATCAAAAACCTCCCAAAAAACAAGAATCCGGGACCTGATGGATATCCTGGGGAATTCTACCAAACTTTCAAGGAAGAAATAATACCTATTCTCCTGAAACAGTTTCAAAAAAATAGAAACAGAAGGAAAACTTCCAGACCCTTTCTATGAAGCCAGCATTACCCTGATCCCCAAACCAGGCAAAGACCCCATCGAAAAGGAGAATTTCAGAACAATTTCCCTGTTGAATATGGATGCCAAGATTCTCAACAAGATCCTAGCTAATAGGATCCAACAGCACATCAGAAAGGTTATTCATCATGACCAAGTGGGATTTATCCCTGCGATGCAAGGGTGGTTAAACATTCGCAAATCAATCCATGTGATAGAGCAGCCTCCCCTGTTTCCAGCAGGACACCTGCAGCTCTGGGGCTGCCACCAACACCCCGGGGTCCGCCTGCACCCCCAGGTCAGGGCTCGGCATCCCAGGACACTCCGCAACAGGGCCCACAAGCAGATGGCCCCCAAGGGAAGAAGGATTCAGGCTGGCTCTGTGTCACTGTGGTATTATTGTGATAGTTACGGCTGCTACACCCACAGCATCACAGAGCCTACTGAAAACCCCAGCCCAGTGTCCCAGCCATGGCCCTGCCCTGGCACAGCAGGGACAGCAGCCCTAGATTTTGAGCATGGCCACATCACTCATTTATCTGGACCATCCATCTGGATTCTCAGGGCTCCCCTCAGTCTGGCCCAAACCTTACCTCGCCTGGGGCCCCAGGAACCTTGATCCTCACTGTGAATTCAGAGGTTTCCAGAAGAGCACACCCTCCCCCAGGCCCATCCCCGGCACCTCTGGGCTCACACCCCGATTCTGGGAGACAGTGTCCTAAGGACACAGGGATGACCACAAGGGCTGACCCCAGAGGACCCAGAGCAGCCCCCCACACCCCAGGACCCGCCCATGGAGGCTTGGCACCTGCCCACCACTGTGGGGCCTCCCTTCATCCCCAGGGAGGCCGGCAAGAGAGCCAGGCCAGACACCCCAGCTGCCTAGGACTGTGGGGAGGTGCACGGGGACACCCATGCAGTCAGACCTCACAGGGCACTTGCACCAGGGGCCTCCAGCAGGAAGAGAGACCTTACACCAACTGCTGGGCTTTTAGACAAGGAACTTTGCACTGTGTACATACAGTAGCTAAAACCACAGTGACAGACCCCTGGCAAAAACCCAGCCGGACCCCAGGGGCTTCCAGACTGTCTCCTGAGGTTCCCAGGACTATCTGCCCACCGTGGCTCAGTGGCTGAAGGCCAGGGGCCCCTCCCCAGGCCCCAGACCTATGTCTCCCTCTGGGAGGTACTGACATTGGGCCAGAGGACCTTTCCCTCTGCACCAAATACCCTCTGCAACCCTCCTGTCCCATCTTCACAGGCTCTGCTCCAGGTCATGGCCTGTGAAGACCCTGCTGCATCTTTTCCTCTCACAAGTGAGATGGGGGTAAGGGGGTCCTCACACAACCCCTGCCCAACCAGATGGTGCCCTTGTGAGTTGGGGACAAGACAGGACAGTCCACACACTGGTCACCCACTGCAGGGACAGGGACCAATGTCACTGTCATTGGAGCTGGTGCAACCAAAAGTCAACGTGGGGCTCAGGGGCTGGGAAGGGTGGTCAGGATGGGCCGTGTGGGTGGACAGGTGCTCCCTGAAGCCCCACCGAGTTGGGGACCACACGGAGGGACTGTGTGCACAGCAAGAGAGGGCGTGAAGGATCCCTCCTCCCAGGTGGGCAGGAGCTCAGGGGAGGGTCAGGGTCCAAGGGGCAGTGACCTCCCCGCCATGATTCTGGACCCTTCCTACACTGGTACCTGGGCCCCCCGTGGGTCTGGACTACCACCTCATCTGTACCTGGGCCTCCCTACCCCTAGGCCTGCCCTGTACGTGTCTCTGGGCCTCATCTCTCATGGGCCTCCCATTGACATGTACCTGGTCCTCTCCTGGGATGGACTTGCCCTTCAATGGGACTGGTTGTACCCTCTGTCAGGATGTCACTTGGACCTCGACTAGGTGATGACCTCACCTTGACCTGTACCTCATCATCCCCTAGAACTAGATGACCACATAACCACTCTCTTGGCCTCAGTATGACCTGTACCTGTCCTCCCCTGGCCCTCTCCTGGACCTGACCTCCCATTCAACTGTGCCCTTCTTCCCTTGGCCCCCATGAGCTCAAGACCTCACACCCACCTGTACTGGGATTTACCTAAATTCCACGAGCTAATTACCTCACCCTCACCCATACTGGACTTCCAGTAAAGGGCAGGCTCGCTGGCACAAGCAAAGGACTGTGGCCTTGGGGACTGTGCCCCCACAAGGCCTGGCTGTGAGAAACCCACTCCCCGCCCCACTCTCCACCCCATCCAGTGTCCCTCAGACATGAGCCCAAGTGCAGCCCAAGGCCCCTGCCAACCACCCCAGGCTCCCACAAATGGACAGGTTCTCACCGGCCAGCCATGCCCCCGCCCCTCTGGCCCGGGAGGCAGCAGGTCTGAGCTCAGCAATGCAGCAGACAGCACACCACCCTGAGCAGCCTGTCCCTGTGCCTCCCAGGCCTGGCGTCCTCAGAAAGGAGCTCATAGACCCAGTGTCTGCCTTGCAGCCATCCAGGCAACCTGGGTACCTCCTGGGACCCCCAGCACAGCCCAGGGTCGGCTGACTGCAGCCTTCTGTGTCCTGCCCCAGCAATTAGCATGTGTCTGGGTCCCAGGGCATTCCCCAGCCTCCTCTACAGCCCTGGGGGCCCATGGACACCCCCTTCCTGAGTAGGCTCCTCCTGCCAGCCCCACCTCTGTGTGCCCGGCCCGGGATATTGTCACGGGGCCTCAGACAGTGGTCTAGATGACTACGGGTACCACAGTGCTGCCTCCCCGAGCAACAACCAGGACCCGCTGCTCCCTGGGGCCCGCCCTCTGACCGCTTTGAGGCTGGGGCTCTGGTCTCTGTGGGTTGGGCCCCTCATGCTGAGGGCCTCCAGGGCTGACTGTTTCTAAATGATGAGGCAGCGTCTGGTGTGGCCAGAAGGGCTGTGGTGGGACCAGGGAAGGAGGAGAGCACAGGCCTGGGAGCACACAGAGCCCCCAGGATGGGCTTCAGGGGCCCAGGCTGAAGGGACCCCTCACCTGCCATGGGTCCCTTCTGTAAAGGCTCTATCAATACCCCTGTTCACGGTGGGGGGACCAAGGACCTGGGGAGGCCCAACTGCTAAGGGATAGCCTGGGAGCCTGGGGGAGCCCTGGGGGAGCCCAGAGCCCAGTCCCAGTGTTCCTCTCCTCTGGGCCCCAGGGGCCCCTTCAGGAGACACCAGGCTCTTCTCTGGCAAGTGCGATGGGCCACACCAGGGTCAGGACCCCAGGGAGACACAGGCCCCCTCAATCAGGCCCCATCTGCCAGCCCACCTGCACTCAGCCTCCCAGGGTGACACCTGCGTCAGAGCAAGATGAAGGGGCCCAGGCCTCCACCATCACGGGGTAGGCGGCCGTGCACTGGGCCCTCCCCCAAAGCCCCGGGCACAGGCCATATTGTAATATGGAAAGGGAAATTAGAGAATTGATTCCCTTTACTGAAGCACCAGGAACCATAAAATACCTGGGAATAAACCTAACCACAGAGGTAAAGGGTCTGTACTCGAGGAACAGCAGAACACTCAGGAAAGATTGAAGAAGACACAAAAAGGTGGAAAAGCATTCCAGTCCTGGTTCAGATGAACATTGTTAAAATGTCTATACTACCCAGAGCAATCTATGCCTTCAATGCCATCCCGATCAAAATTTGGGGCACATATTGCATGGCGTACTGGGTGTGATGAATGAACATTTAATCTTGTAACACTGAAAAAATAAAATAAAAGTATTTGGGGGAAAAATTCCACAGGTTTTTTCAAAGGGCTGGAACAAGCAATCCTAAAATTTGTATGAAACCAGAAAAGACCCCAAATTGCTAAGGAAATGTTGAAAAAGAAAAAAATGCTGGGGCATCACATTACCTGATTTCAAACTTTACTGCAAAGCTGTGATCACCAAGACAGCATGGTACTGGCACAAAAACAGACACATAGACCAGTGCAACAGAATAGAGAGCCCAGATATGGACCCTCAACTCTATGGTAAAATAATCTTTGTCAAAAAAAAAAATAATTATCCAGGGGATGTTGTGGAGAATTGATTTGCTCCCTCTGGATAATGTTGACTCTGACAGTAGTGTGTATCCTATCACACACTCTGCATGTGTGCAGTTCACCCTGTGTCAAGTACGCTCATCAAAATTGTGACAAATCCAAAGATGACTAAGGAGGAATAAGTAGATATTGAAATGTTAGCAAATACACCCTCATGAGCCCTGATTCTCTGTATATTTCAGGGAACCTATAGAGAAGGTGAAATCATCCTATCCCCATTACAGGAGGGGTCCACATTCCTCACCAGCCTGCCCACTCTGTCCTCCATGTGGTTCAGGGGACAGTGTGTCCTGGGGGAATGAGCACAGGGCCACATACTGGGGCAAACTCTCACTCTGTGCCTACTCTTGGACACCTCACAACACCCTCTAACATTCTGGCTGTAGATTTACATTTCATTTTGGGATAACACGACACCTGTCCCACAAGATCTGTGTGAATATGTACAAAGGAATTAGCACATGGAGGACAAGTATGTATTCTGGAAAGTTATATAATGAAAAATCATATTTATTTTCAAAAATGGTCTATACCACCAAAACAAAGGCGGTCAAGTCTGTTCTGGTCATTGGCCTCTATGTTCACATAGACCCCAAGCTGAATATATAGTAAGAGGACATGCAAATAGGGTCCTCTCTCTGCTGATTAAAACAGCCCAACCCTGACTCTGCAGCTGGGAGAGGAGCCCCAGCCCCGGGATTCCCAGGTGTTCCAATCCGTGATCAGGACACAACGCAGACAACTCGCTATGGAGTTTGTGCTTGGATGGGTTTTCCTTGTTGCTCTTTTAAAAGGTAACTCATGGTGAACAGGAGACTTGAGTGTGTGAGTGAGTATGAGTGAGAGAAACCATGGATGTGTGACAGATTCCTGACCAGGATGTCTTGTGTCTGCAGGTGTCCAGTGTGAGGTGCAG
>JAQQSY010004411.1:0-12313 GCA_028646535.1 Procyon lotor
ACTATTGCGTGATCCTTATCGTGTCAGGCACTCGTAAATTATTTAAGGCTCCAAATAACCGTACAACATATATATGATTATTGTGCTCACTCTGAAGATGAGGAAAGTAAGGCTTGAGTACCTGGGGACTTCAAACACCTTGCCCAAGGCAAGCAACCTGTACCCACAAACTCAGAATCTGGGGCCCGAGCCAGCTGGGACCCTCAACCCCGCCCCCTCACCCGAGGCTGGAGACCGAAACGCCTCGGATTTCACCCGGACCCTAAGGAGTGCGGAAGAGGGAAGACGGTCCCTTCCACCACAGACATCCTGGCCACCGCCCCACTGGCCATGGGCTTCCTGGTGCCCTTGCCGGTCCTACCTTGGAAGAGCGGTTGCTTGTTTCCAGGGTCCTCCTGGTGGGCGGTGGAGGGGCCGAGGCTGGCTTTGCTCCCCCCGCCATCCAACTGCTGCTCCAGCTGCCCTCGCAAAGCCCGGATCTCTGCCACCAGGTGGCTCAGGTCACTGCTTAAAGGGACCTGGAGACAGGCGTCCCAGGCGGAAGCTGAAAGAAGAACGAGAAGGGTTCTGGTGGCTCGGGTCCAAGCTTTTCCAAGCAGCTGTCAGAATGCTCCTCCGGGACATTCCTTTCTGCTCGCTCAAGACCCCACTGTCCTCTCGGGGTCCCAGGCAACGCCTCTGGGACGGAGCTGCCACTTTTCCTGCGTGGGGCCCGGCACTCACTGAGTGAGACACCGCACACCGGAACTTCCCCGAGGCTCACGTGACCCACCTACATCTGGAGAGCCTTCGATGAGCAGGTGGGCTCAAGGCCTATGATCATTCCACTTCCACAGTAACCCTATTCCTACAGGCCAGAGGGCAGGGTCTTCGGAGACAGGGGGTCGGCACTGGGCTAGAGAAGGGCAGGGGATGAGGGAGAAGGAGAGCTCATGCCTCCATGCTCAGAAGTCACGGGGGAGAGGAGAGGAGGGACCAGCAGGGAGGAACGGGGGTCTCCGCTAGAGGCAGGGGTCACAACTCACGGAACTGTTCTGCTTCGCCATGGTTTTTTTGTAATCTCCATTTGCTACCACAGTCTGTTTCTTTGTACTGGGGATGAAGAGAGCTAAGAAATATTCTACAAGACCACATATCTTATCTGAAAGCTTGAAGCCAAATATATTTCAAAAAGTAGACCTTGTTTTGGTGTTTAGGAAGGCCTGTGAGCCATATGTCATCCATCACATAGCCCACACACCGGGTGGCCTCTGGACCACATGCTTTTTTTGTTGTTGTTAATAAAGATTTTATTTATGTATTTGACAGAGAGAGAGATCACAAGTAGGCAGAGAGACAGGCAGGGAGAGGGGGAAGCAGGCTCCCTGCTGAGCAGAGAGCCCGATGCGGGGCTCGATCCCAGGACCCTGAGGTCATGACCTGAGCCGAAGGCAGAGGCTTTAACCCACTGAGCCACCCAGGCGTCCCTGGGCCACATGCTTTTAGTCAGATACATTCCTATTTCTGTGATGAGCCAGGTGAACATTATCACTGAGTGGGGTTAAGGAAAGACTGTGGATACCCTTTTGGTCAATTCAGACAGGTTTTGTGACCAAATGAATATGTGAAAGAGTTATCACAAGAGTTCATGGTTCTCATGGGATTACAGAATTAAGGATAGGAAACTACGGGGCTTTAGTGGTAGTAGCTTTGAAATGACTCCTAAAACAGCTATAAGAAGGAAGAAAGGCATGAAAGAAGGTGTAGTCAGGATGAAAGGTTTTTTTCCTCTGTCATATAAAAACAAAGTTTGAAGGAAAAAAACATAGTGGATTTACAAATGAAAAACTGCTCCCAAGAAGTTAGTATAGAAATGCTTCTCAAAGTTGTTACTGCAAGTTTACTATGAGAAATTACCTGGAAACATCACATATTTTGATTTTTATCCATTTGCATTATGTTTTTAAAATCACCATAGTATCCAAATATTGCTATAGCATTTTATAGGGAAGTGGGAGGTCATGAGGCAGGAGGCCACTCCCCCTGACAAGTCTTCACGGGGCACCTACAGTCTACAGTTAGGATCTAATAACCCCAGAGCTCCATGAAGCTGCTTCCTGTCTTTCCTTCCCTACATCCAAATCCTCACAAAGTTTAGTTTATTTTAAAAAATGTTGTCCATCTATCCATCCCTCTTTATCTCCCCAACAGCACCTTAGATCAGACTCTCCTCACGTAAATGCTCTATAACCTGACTCCAGCATGTCCCATTAGTCTTACTGTCTGAGAGTTCTGTTCCCATCAAGTACCTATTTTGCTTGGGAAAACGTACTCATTTTCCATGGCCCGCTATGTAGAATGGAAACTTCCATCGTACTTCCTAAGTCCTCTATACACCAGCAGCCGTCTCAACAACTGACCTGACCTCTCACACTCCCTGATACAAAGCTCTCCCGAGGGCACGTTGAACCCGATGCTCCCAGGTGCACAGAAGCTATTTTCTCAGCCTGTGGTGCCCCTGATAACTTCTTCAGGTTCTAGTTCACCTTCTCATCAGCCAATTAGGAAATCCAATCAGGTTTTGGATTCAAATTTGGCCGAATATTGAAAATTCTGTATTGCTTAAGGAACTTTTAAACAGATAATTAAAAAAAAAGAGAGAATTGAAAGGCTTAGAGAGCCAACATCCCATCCAAAGCAAGAGCTGTTTCTATGGGATCCTTGACAAGTCATCCCTTTCTGTTTAAAGGGGGCTTGGCTGGGAAGCTTATTCCTCCACAAACTATGGATTCCATCACTTGCAGGCTCTAGTGCTCAGGAAGGCATAATAATTACGTAAGTCCGAATTCTACTGCCCTTCATCCTTTGACCCTTGTTCAGACCTCTAAAGGGACGCCAAATACAATAGCTTTTGTTCACCTGATAGTTCTTCAAATATTTAAAACCAGTTCTCAGCTCCCTGTGATCTTGTCCAGGCCTAAAACTGTTTAGTTTCTCTGACAGTTCAAGATTTCTGGTCTCGGCATGGTGGCTCCTGTCTTTGCTATGCTCCCTGGTTTGCCAAAGTCCCTTTGACAAGATGGTGCCCCCCAGCCTAACAATATTTCTGACATCATCTCTCACCCTACTGTGGTCTCAAGTTGAACTGGCTTTTATAGCAACCTTTGCCAACAACTTCCTTGTCCCAGCGGGTTTCTAACTAACTCCCCACTCTTAAGCCCACAAATGGCTAGAGAGCCAGGCCTCCCAATCCTGTACCCTTTACCACTGATATTTTTAATCAAGCTCAGGGTTTTTTTCTTTTTTCTTTTTTTTAATCTTTTCTAAATTTCATCATATGGACATCAGTCCTCTGTTGAAGCCTGGTTGGAGTTGTTAACTTGAGGTTTAGAATACCCTCCCCCATTTGAACAACAATGGGGAAATAGAAGATTCTCCAAAATTAGATCAGTATTTTAACAGATGGCAAAAGTCCTCAATAAAACAGTTTAAAATCTAAATCCAGGCTTGCAATTTAGATCCTAATAGAGGTATTTCTGTAAATGTTGTGCATTTTTTATTTTTTTAATTAAAAATTAAGTTAATTTTTAATTAAGGTTTTTAATTAATTTTATCTTATTAATTTAATTAAAATTTAATTTTTACTATACCACTTTTAATTTTCTCCCTGGGGAACGGGTCAGGGTGGGAGCAGGTTGCCTGCCGTACTGACTGCATGGGGGGAGGTCAATATGTATTAATCACAATATTCAAGACCTTCTCACAAGATGGTGCCATCAGGACAGTTCATTGAATTGAAAAAAAAAAAAAAATCACTGTATAATCTGGACTTTGCTCAACTTTTCTCTGGCCACCTAGGTAGGCAGAGCCGGACTCCTGTGGCCTACTTTGAGGGATGTCTCGGCTGGCTCTTGCTCCTGTCACCAACCTCTGGGCTTTGCACATGAGAGAACCCCTTTGTTCTTATCGGGAGCCCCAGACCTGGCTGAGGCAGAATTCTGCAGCTTTCCAGAGCTCTACAAGTCCCAGGGTAAAGACCTCGCCGGGATCCCAAGCAAGAGCAGGGAGCTCACGGGGGAGGGGAGGAGGGAGAACACATACCTTTCAGCCCCTTCTTGGAATTGCCATAAAGTGCCTCGTAGATCTGTAGCTCCGATTGGAGGGACTGGAAGAGCTGCTGTTTCTCCTCACTCTGCTGCTGCAGGAGGGTGAGCTTGTGCTGCAGCCTGCAGGGGGGAGGCAAGGGCCCGCTGAGCGGCCGACGCCCCTCGGCCCCTCCAGGCCACCTGCTATCAGCCAGCCTTCGCATCACGGGGCTTTAGCCCTAGACGTCAACCCAGGGGTCACTTTTACTTTACGGATGTGGAAACAGAGGCTCTGAGAGGTGAAGTAACTGTGCTCGAAGTCATGCCGTTAGCTGTGTTAGCCGGGAGCAGACACACAAGCCCCGTATTCTTCCTGCCCCCGTGGTGCTCTGTTCCTGGTGACAGGCAGTCGGAGGGCTTATGCCCGAAACGCGCATGACAGCTGGTGAGGATGCAGTGAGAGCAATATCCTTCAACGAACGGGAAGGATGAGAACACTTTTTCTCCAGGATCCGATAGGCTGAAAACCTTTTTTTTTTTTTAAAGGATGGATTGATTGATCTGAGGCAGAGAGCGTGTGCCTGCCAGCGGTGGAAGGGGCAGAAGAGGAGGGAGAGGAAGAGGGCAAGAATCCCAAGCAGATTCCAAGCTGAGCGCCAAGCCCAGCGCAGGGCTTGTTCTCATGACCCCGAGATCATGACCTGGGCCAAAATCAAGAGCCAGATGCTTAACTGATTGAGCCACCCAGGCGCCCCTGATACGCTGAAGCCTTCTAAAATAGGGTTTTGCTCTCCCAACTTTGGAGTGAAAAAGGCATTCTCAGAGAAGCCCTTCCCTCTGCTCAGTCATCCATAAATCAGGAATAGCAGAGGGGAAACTGAGGGCCCCAAAAGGCTCCAACACCTGTCTTGCCGAGATCCCTTCTTCTAAATCTGAAAACAGGGCCACCTTCCTTCTTCTTTTTTTTTTTTTTCTTAAAGATTTTATTTATTTATTTGAGAGAGAGCAAGAGCATGAGAGGGAGAAAGCCAGAGGGAGAAGCAGACTCCCCATGGCGCTGGGAGCCCCGTGTGGGACTCGATCCCGGGACTCCAAGATCATGACCTGAGCCGAAGGCAGTTGCTTAGCCAACTGAGCCACCCAGGTGCCCTGAAAACAGGGCCACCTTCCTTCTTATTGGGCTCCCCTTACCTGGAGTCTTTCTCCTGGAGAGACAGGCGTTCCTCCTGGAAATGCAAGATCTCCTGTTGCTTCTCCTTCAAGTCTTCCAGAAGCTGCTGCCGTTCCCCCTTGTGGCGCTCCAGTTCCATCTCCAGCTCCTGAAGCCGGGATCGCGAAGACAGAAGGGCCTCCCTCAGGCATTCTGTCTCCTGGGAGCGTTCTGGTGAGCAGAACACAAGGCAACTTACACTGTGGGGCCAGAGGTTGGCAGGAAGAGGAGCCCAAGCTCCTCCAGCCTGATGCACACAACTGAGGCCACAGGAAGGCCAGTGAACACCGCAGCTGCTCGGAGAAGCAGCAGGTGTCAGCTCACAACATGCACACGCTCTGGGGAATGTGGAGCCTCCATCTTTGCGATGCCCTTGATCTTCTGATTTTATAAGGTCTACCCTGCTTTTAGAGAAAACACTGATTTCTTCCTTTCTTCCTCTCTCCCTCCCTTTCTTTTTTTTTTTTAAGATTTTATTTATTTATTTGAAAGAGAGAGAGACAGAGCAGGAGCAGTGGGCAGGAGAAAGAGGGAGAGGGAGAAGCAGACTCCCTTCCCTGCTGAGCAGGGGGCTCAATCCCAGGATCCTGGGATCATGACCTGAGCCAAAGGCAGACGCTTAACCAACTGAGCCACCCAGGTGCCCCGAATGCTATGGTTTCTAATGCTCACTATCTTCTAAGTTCACACACCCTCTGTGGGATAATCTGTTCTTTAATTTTGCCAAAGAACAACATCAAGACTTCTTGTCTACTTGTTTAGAATATATTATACTTGTCAATTTGAAAATGGGGACATCTGTCCTTTTCTAGGCTTGTGGAATCTCAATGATCTGCATGATTTCTCAGAGACCAAGGACAGGGACTCTGAGAGTCAGGCTGCAGGAGGTATCAGTCCAACCAGGGGGGAAGTCCCTGGGCCTGGCCAACTGTGCCTGTTCACATCTTAGTGACTTCTCCCCGTGAGGTCTGTGCTAGCCTGTCATGGCATGCAATGGTGGGTTAGCAGTTGTGCCCTCTCTCTTATCTGTGCCATCTCGTTACTTCCCTGTCAGTGACCTTTCCCCTCATGTCTTCCTGCTCTGGAGAGGCAGGTTTAGAAAGATCACTCGATGTCTCTTCCCATTCCATAAGCATTCTTTCATTCTGGGCTTAATCCTTTAGGAAACTATTACTCCTTTATGTCTATTCAATAAATATTTGCAGATAAGTATATTTTTTTATTGATCATATATTGATTTTGATCAAGTCAACCGACATCAACTGACACTAAGGTCAGCTGCCCCCCAGGTCACAGAGGAAATGGAGCTCCCTCCCCCTTGGATGCCCATCGAAGAGTGCTGGGAACCCTTGGGAGGACATCTGGCTGGTGCCTCCAGACGCACAGTCCTGAGGATTACTGAGCAGAGAGGGGCCTGGAGTGGGTGAGTGAGGGGAGGTGGTGAGGAGAACGGGGACCGCAGCTCAGTACGGGGAGAGACACACGAGGCTGCGGTAAAGTCTGGATGGGTAGAACCTAACTGGTGTCAGGTGTCATAACTAATGACTGGATATCTGAATATCTGTGGGTTGCACAGAGGTGGTGGATTTCCTAGAGCTATCTTTCCCCGAATGCCTCGGAGCGTGAGGGCCCACGGTTGGGACCTCTCAAGAAGTAGCTCCTTCTAGACTGAGAATCGCCATGGGACTTTGGGTTGGCGGATCTGGTTAAGTTGTTATCTCCATCTTCTTCTCGTGGCTTCAATGGGTGATTGGTGCGACCAGGGGGAAAGGGGCTGGGAATGAGCACAGCGCGTGGCTTTTACCACCCACCTCTGGAAACATGACTCAGCTGAGCCTGAAGGCTCCGGTTTTCTTCCTTAAGGACTCTGTTCTCATTGTAGAGCTGAGGTGTGGGTTCCAGGCCGGGGCTGTAGAAGTTAGAGGTGGATCCTGTCCCAGAAAGTGCAAGCGGACACGTTACACATTTGGGTAACAGATGCTTTCCAGAAGCTACCCATTCTGTCCCTCCAGAGATACTGTCCCAACCCAGCAGGAGTGCCTGGGTACCCGAGGCCTGGACCCCAAGCCTGGTGGGCCGAATGCCTGGTTTCTGTGGGCCCCACCACGTGCCCGTGCTGCAGCTGTTCCGGATGCTCTTGTCCCCGCAGGAGCCGCTGCAGGGCTGCGGGCAGGACAAGGGTGTGTAGAAGGAGTGGCCTCCAAGGGGCCGCAGCTCGAGAAGAGAGTGTGGGGAGAAAGGCCGCCTCCGTGAGTGGCTGCGGGAGGGCGCCTACTGAGCTGTGCCAATCCCTTGACAAGGCACAGAGAGGTCAGCAGGCACTTATACGAGCAGCCTAACTGGGAAGTCAGACACCCTGTGGGCACACCTCATTACCTCTGCCAGGAGGAAAGTTCTCTCTTAGCTCCCGTCTATCTACAAAGTGAAGATAAGAGGACCCGCCCCTCCCCACCGCCTTGCCAGACCATTTGGAAGGAGCAAGTAGAGGAAAGCCCAGTGCAGTGCTTTGGAAAGCGTGAAGTCCAGCCTCCAGAGGTTCCCCAGCCGTGACAGAGGTGGGCGGCCCGGGGCCTGTCCTACCGTTCCCGCGGGCTGTGCAGCTGAGCCGGTGTTCGAGCTGCTCCCGCAGCCGGTCATTGATGCAGATGGACTCCTCCAGGCGCTGGCGCAGGTTCCGGATCTCACCGAGATGTTCCTCCAGCAGGTCGGCCCCTGCAGCCATCCCGTCAGGACGGGCAAGAGGTGGGAGATGAGGAATCCTGGGCACTAGGCGGGCCCAGGTGAGAGTGGGGCGTGGCCAGTGGCTCCTCAGCAGGATCCCTAACCATCCCCATCCTTCCACCAACTGCGTTCTCTCACACGGGCACTCAGGAACACAGTGGCTTTGCTTAAAGAGGAAGCTGGCTGTCAAACCCAGGACGGCCCGGTGCGAAGCATGCTCCAGGGGCCTCTTCCCACACACAGTCAAGTGTGACGGAGTTTCAAGATTTATTTGAGATAGAGAGAGTGTACATGCATGAGCAGGGAGGAGGGGCACAAGAAGAGGGGGGCAGCAGGCTCCCTGCTTAGCAGGGAGCCCAATGCAGGGCTCGATCCCAGGACCCTGAGATCATGGCCTGAGCTAAAGGCAGATGCTTAACCGGCTGAGCCACCCAGGTGCCCCAAAGTGTGAGGGAGTTTTAAATATAAGTGTACAGTGACCAGTATAACCAGTGAGTGTGAGGGATTTCCACATGGTTTAGAAAAATAACTGAAGTATCCGGAAAGGTGTGGTGACCTGAGTGTGACTTTCTCTCCTGAGTACGTTAGAGAAGACTTCACTCTCGCCTGAAACTGTTCCTCTTACGGATACTTGATGGAACATCGAGCCCTTTCTCCAGCCTCACAGAGAAGGCTTAAGGTAGAAGTCCATGGATATAAACTTCTCCCGTGGGGTTAATGACATGAACGTGAGAGCACAAGGTGTGTTCCTGACTTTCTCAGTCCCCTCAACGGCACCGAGGCCCTGGGCAGGAAGGCCGAAGGAGGGCACTTAGAAAGGTCCAGCACGGATAGGACCCTTTCATTTTACCCCCACTCTGTGAGGCGGGGACTAGAGAAATGAAAAATGCCCCTGCCCAGGTAGGAGACTCTAATGAGATTAGAGTTTAGAGTAGTAGTAGATTTAGAGTAGTAGACTCTAAATGAGATTTCGTTTCACAGGCTGACCTTTTCAGCCTCGTGTTTTACCTGTGGGTTTGGAGTTAAGCTGACACACAGAGGATCCTGAGGACAGGTCGCCTGATACACTGCCTTTCTGAGGCCTCATCACATCCCACTGGCTGCCGCTGCCCAGGTAGCCGGGCTCCAGGATTCTGCCCAATTCTGTGCTGCCCCTCAGGGGAGAGTGAGGCTGGGCGGGGTTGGCATAGTGAGATGAGCTGGCTTCTAAATGGTTGCTTGGCAATGCAGCTGGGGAAGCAGGATGGACGGTGCTGACACCTGGGCAGAAGGAAACCAGAGTGAGGAAGAGAGGATTGGATGCGAAGGACCAGCGAGGAAGTGTGGGATTGCTAAGAATGGACACTAAAGGGGACGTGTGCGATGTCGGAAATCCCTTAGAGGTCTTACAGGAAGACCATAACCTAGAAGCCGTAACTTTCACCCCATGTATTTGCTGGCATGAGACACCAAGAGGCAGAGAGAGGATGGACAAAGTATGTGAAAGTCACCAGTACACACAAAGGGAAAGTCCAGTGGCCCCACCCCTGGCTTCTACTATAATTCCTCATGATACTGTCCAGGCAAGTTCCGGAAGGAGAACTCAGTCCCAAAGTTGGGGGATATAGCACATTTCTATTTATGGATGTGCTCAATGCTAGCATCCTTGGAGGAATGTGGGACCTTTTATTTAGCAGGCTGATGCTTTCATAGATCTTAGGAAATCGTGGGCCTTCCCCTGAGCCAAATCATCTCTGCTTCTATGTAAAAAGAAGTCCAGCCTATGGGAGAGACAGAGAGAGGTGGGCAGGGCTGCAGTTTAGGATATTTATATTCAGAAGACGGCTTTCTTTCAGGGATCATCAGCACGGGCAGCAGAGTAAACAGGTAGCTTGACCTAAGCAAAGAGGAAGAGGTCATCATTCCCTCCAATCAAGCCAAACTCCTCTGAGGGGATAATGCGATTGGCTACTTGTCAATTTTTATCTCCATTTGTAACTGGTTCTCAAATTTGGCCACACACTAGAGTCACCTCGGAAAATGTAAACAAATACGTACTGATGCCTGGACCTCCCAGAGATTTTGCCTGAACTGGGGGTACAGCTTGGGCACCGGATGTTTTAAAATCATCCCAAGTGATTCTAATTGGCAGCAAAGTTTGAGAAGTACCCATCACGGGTCTCTCCTTCCCCAATTTGCAAAATAACACATGTTCATTAGGATCACTGGGGGATGAAAAATGTCAGCTTCTGAATTTTTTTTTTAAAGACTTTATTTATTCATTTGAGAGAGAGAGATCACAAGTAGGCAGAGAGGCAGGCAGAGACGGGGGCGGGGGGAGGGGGCAGTAAGCAGGCTCCCTGCTGAGCAGAGAGCTGGATGCGGGACTTGATCCCAGGACCCTGAGATCATGACCTGAGCCAAAGGCAGAGGCTTAACCCCCTGAGCCACGCAGGTGCCCTGAATTTTTTTTTTTTTTTAAGTAGGCTCCCTGCCTAGCATAGAGCCCAATGTGGGGCTTGAACTCATGACCCTGAGATCAAGACCGGAACTGAGATTAAGAGTAGGATGCCTAACTCACTGAGCTACCCACATGACCCTCAGCAACTAAATTTTAGTTGGGATTCAGTAAAGACATGATTTTCTACCTCTTTCACACCCCATTCCTCCCCAGCCCAACACAAGGCAAAAGGGGAAATCAGGGGTAGTAGAAAGCTTACTTTTTAACCAAGGCCGTATGTAGAAGGTTCCAAGTCTATCAGTAACAGCGATCAGTATTCTCACGTTCCAGTTTGCCCGGGCCACACAACAGAGAGCACATGCCCTAAACCATGCAAAGACGCTGGACAGACTCTAGCACAAGGAGATCTTTGCCCCACAGTGACCCAAGAAGCTGCCATGCACCACTGTCCACGTGGACAGTTTGGCTCAAAGCAAACAAGGAGCACTGATAAGTTGCAGTCCCTCGGAGAGGACTGTGCTTCAGGGCAGACAAGACAGGGCTCTAATCTTGCTCACCAAAGCTGGGCCCATCCAAACTCTCGTCAATGCCTCAGACTAGGAACGACTTCAAACCCACATCAACAGAGCCTGTTTCATGCACAGATGTCTCCTGTCTCTCCTTTTGGACAAAGACAAACTGACGAATACGGAAAGGTAAAGGAAAAGTCAGCTAGAGAACACTCTTGCCATTTTGATATGGGAGAAATTTGTTAGCCATCAACTGTTGGTTCCAGAACTGCTAAAATAACAAATTCTAGGTCAGAGGTTCTGATGAACCTTCTACTGATCTCTAAAGAGAAAGAGAAAAGATTGTTATAAGGGCCTTCCAGAATTTGTTGAGCTTAGCTCTGGGCAGGATGGTCACAAAACCATCCTAGACAGAATGGAAGACAGGTATCACGGAAACAAAGGACTGGGAGCAGAAGACCTGGTCCATCAGGTCCATCTCTCCTGCTTACTAGTAACCTTAAACAAGTAGCTCTACTTCCTGAGCCTTAGTTCCCTGCTCGGACTCTACCTATCACTCAAGTGGTGTGAGGCTCAGGTAAGGCCAAGTTCGTGCTGCTGCTTTAGCCTAGATTGCTACACCTGAGTAAAAGCAGTGAGAAGCAGGAGGCAGTGTTCTAGACTTCACTGCCTGCAAAAAAGGGAGTTGTACAAACTCTGCTAAAAAGGGTCCTATCTAATTGGTTCTGGGAATCAAACCGGGACAGAGCAGACTAGAGAGTGCATTCATTTTCAGAATTGACAAAAGAAATAAGCTGGGGTAAATGACAATTGGGGCTTCAGGTATATGAATTCTTGGCTGTGGTCCTCGGCCACTGGACACTGTATCGGGTGACCCTTACCATCAATCTCTGGCTCACCTGAGCTTTTTTTCTTTTAAGGCACAGAATGTGGTTTTAAGTTAACATCAAACTGATTTCTAGGTGGGTTTTTTTTTTTTTTTTAAGCATTACTAGAAAGCAAATTCCTCATGTGAGGATTCTTCTTCCTTTTTTCTAAGCTATAAATGATCCCACACCAACAACTTTGATGATGAGCCATCCAGTCTAGACATATATCAAAGCCTTTCCAAAAAGATGACCGTATATAGCCTGTAACAGATACGATCAATACGATCAATGATCTCTGGGAGTCAGAGGACAGAATTTACAATCAGGTATCACGGCCTGTGCTTCTGGTCCTCGTCGCCCACATGTCACCTGTCCCAGGGTTGAAATGAACCTTGCGCCATAGGAAAAGGGCCTTCGTCACCTCTTCTGAATCCCTCTACTGCTACTATCCTTTGTGCCTTCAATCTGATGATGTCAGGAGCTGAACTTGATTAAGAGCG
>JAQQSY010004412.1:0-12313 GCA_028646535.1 Procyon lotor
CAGTCTACACCAGAGACAAGCCAGAGCCTCCCTTTAAAAATACATGTCAGATCATGTCATTCCTCTGCTCAAACCCTGCTCCCCGCCCCCCCAGGTTGCTTTCTAGCAAATTTGAAATAAAATCCAGTATTCTTTTGTGTTTTCTGGCTCCAGACTACCTCTCTGACCTCATTTTCCACCTCCCACCCCCTACTTCCTGTCCTTTCCCCTGGAATTTTCTTCCCCATGTCTCTCTGTGGCTTATTCTCTCTCTCCATGAGGTCTCCATGAGGTCTCCATGAGGTCAATTATCACCTCCTCCAGGAGGCCCTCCCTGATACAACCTCACTCCATGGCACCTTCCTCTCTTCCTCCCCCTTGCTACCTCTTCTTCCTCCTCCTCCTCCCATTCCACTATTTTACCTCAGAGCAGTCACCATCCACTGGTACAAACCATATTTTTTTGTCTATTGTCTTCCGAACCCACTAGACTGCAGCTCCTTGAGGACAGAACTTGAATCTGTTTTGCTTCCTGTTGTATCCCAGCTGGTTGACAATGGTTACAGTTTTGAGAAAGTTTATGATTTAGGACCCCTGGGTGGTTCAGTCGGTTATGCATCTGCCTTTGGCTCAGATCACCATCCCAAGGTTCTGGGATAGAGCCCAGGTCGCATCGGGCTCCCTGCTCAGTGGAGAATCTGCTTCTCCCTCTGCCCCTCACCCTGCTCGTGCTCTCTTTCTCTCAAATGAATAAAATCTTTTCCTTGGAAAAAATTTAGGATTCATGTCACTTTCTGCTACCTGCCCTCAACATTCCAACATTTCTGAAATTGGGATGTTTCTTAAAATCGCCACCGGCCAGGCAGCAGTTGATGTCAGCATCGAACATTGATGTCACAGCCTGTGCACAGGAATGGAAACTTCCAGATCAAGTGTCAGCCGCTGGGAAGAAAGTCCCCAGACGACAGTGAAGCCTTCTTTCAAGAAATGCTGCATTACACAGACACTGAGGACAAGAGTGTGTGCAAACCCAGGACAAAAGTGATTCCAGGTGGGTGGGTAATAAGGGGGGGGCACGTATTGCATGGAGCATTGGGTGTGGTGCATAAACAATGACTCTTGGAACCCCGGTAAAAAAAATGTGACTTGGAAGAGTGGGTCTCTGGATGTGGAGATGTTTAGAAGGACCTCAACTAACTTATTTTGGGTAAATGTTTCTTTCTTTCTTTCTTTCTTTCTTTCTTTCTTTCTTTCTTTCTTTCTTTCTTTCTTTCTTTCTTTTTCTTTTTCTTTTTTTAAAGATTTTATTTATTATTTATTTGACACAGAGAGAGAGATCTCAAGTAGGCAGAGAGGCAGGCAGAGAGAGGGGAAGAAGCAGGCTCCCTGCTGAGCAGGGAGCCTGATGCAGGGCTCTATCCCAGGACTTTGGGATTGTGACCTGAGCCTAAGGCAGGGGCTTAACCCTCTGAGCCACCCAGGTGCCCCTAAATGTTTCTTTTAATGTATTCACAAGTGTGATACAAAAATCTATGTCTAAATAGTCTAAAATAATGTTTAATAAATATAACATTAAAAAAATCCAGGTGCTATAAAGGTATCATGATAGTTTGGTTTGATAGAATTTTCCCTTGTTGGTGGTACATAAAAATTGTGCATCTTACAAAGGATGATGTGTTAAACCCAGAGTTGGCAAACTCTTTATGTAAATAGTCAGATAGTCAATATCCTAGGCTTCTGGGGCTATACCGTCTCTGTTGTAACTACTTAGCTGCTGCTGGTCCCGCCAGCAGCCACAGACAGCCCTTAAAATGAGCATGACTGAGTTCTAAGAGCACTTTATTTATGGCATTGAGATTTCATATAATTTTCACGTGTCATGAAATATTATTCTTTTGATTTTTCCAACCATATAAAAACATAACACACACGGGCACACACTCGCAGCTCAGGACTAGGAAAACAGGTTTGCAGGCTGCAGCGCGCTGAATCCGTATGAAATTCAGCGAAAGGTGCTGAACCTGGTGTACAGATGGGGCAGCCAGGAGCCCCACGGAAACGTCTTGCTCAGGAGAGAAGCCCTGCCGATCTTGGGGGCTCTCAGGCATTGTCTTCCTCAATTCCGCCCTGCAGACGGGGAAGCCAGAGCCAGGCGCTACACACGCCGGCACGTCTGGGGCAGGATGCCTGGTGAAACCTCGCGTGTTTCAGACACAATACTGGGTGTAAAAGTGCTGAGCACAGCGCAGGCACTGAAATTCTTGCGAAATTCTTCGCAAATTCTTGTGAACTCCCCCCTCCCGCAGCCTCGCCCCTCTAGCTAAGCTCCCATCCTTTCCGAAGGGGAGCAGCACTCCCACCCCGCCCCTCCCGTCCCGCCCAGGGCTGGGGGCTGGGGCGGGCGATGAGACCCGAGACCCGAGTGCAAGAGGGCAGGAGGGCAGGAGGGGAAGAAGGGCTCTGCGATCTGCGCCTCCAGCCCCGGGCCCCGCCCCCGCCCAAGATCTGTGTGCTTCTCTAGGCCAACACCGAGGGCTGCCTTCCTCCCCTCACCTCTTTCTCGCTCATTCCGCTCTCTCTCTCTCCACTTAGTGGTTCATTTACTGCTCAATCTGTGATTAATTAAAACAATTTAAATAACTGTGCTGATGCTAAATTCATTTACAAGCCACCTCCACCGCGCATGGCTGCGTGAGCACAGGGCAGCCCGGTGCGTACTGGCTCTGACCGCCAGGGGTCGCTGTGGCCTCAGATTTGACCAGGATGGGTGGTCTTGGCTTAGGGCTGATGCCCGCGCAAGGAAAGGGTTAAAAGGGGCACATTTTCCCTTCACCCACTTTGCCTTCTTCCACATGGGCTCCCACCGTGCCCTTCACAGTCTGGGCTACCCCAGGAAAGGAAATGTCAGGCAGGGAACTCCTTTTTCTGGCCCTAGGTCTGCCCTCAAATATTACCCAGACACCCTGGGCCCAGACACCGGGAAGGTCTTGTTTGCAGGAGGGGAAACAGAGGCTCAGACTGTCAGCCAGAGACCTGCAGGGTATAGGGCAAAGATCCTGGCCTCCGTTCCTCCACCAGTAGATATATACCGAGTTGAATAGGGTCCCCCCAAATTCATGTCCTCTCGAAACCTCAGTCTTGTTTGGGAATAGGGTATTTGCACATGCAGTTAATTAAAGATTTCAGGTTGCAATTATACTGAATTTCGGGTAGGCCCTAAATCCCAGGACTGGCATCCTTCTAATAAGAGGGGAGGATACTGAGACACAAGTATTCAGGAAAGAGGGACATGTGGTGACCTGGGCAGAGACAGGAGCGATGCAGCCACCAGCCAAGGAGCCCAAGCACCACCGGAAACCTGAGAAGGCAAGGAATAATTCTCCCAGCACCTGCGGAGGGAGCATGGCCCTGCCAGGGCCTTGATTTCAGACTTCCGGCTTTCAAAACCACAAGAGAATAAATTCCTGCCGTTTTAAACCAACCAGATTTGTGGTCCTTTGTTAGGGCAGCTACAGAAAATGAATGCAAGGTGTTGAGACAGAAACCAGTGTGCCAGAGCCTACTCCATGTCAGGGGCTTTGCTGGATGTGTTCACAGATGTTTTCTCCCTCTAGCCTCGCTGTGGTCAGACGAGGCAGGTTAATACCAGCATCCCTGGTCTGCAGGGTCACGCAGCTGAGAAATGGCAGAACCCAGTCTTCACTGGCCAGCCGCCAGTTTACCTGCCTCAGTGCTCCACAGCCCTGGAGCTTGCCGGGATCTTGCCTTGAGAACAGTGAGACCAAGGACAGAGAAGTCTGCTGGGTGGGCAAGGGATGCGTGCTCAGGGTACTGTCGTCAGGAGGATCACGCCCAGCTGTGGGATCAGGGACAGCCCAAGGATGCTCTGCATCCGGGCGTGCTCTGGTCCAGCGTGTGGACTTCAGAAGCAGCCTCCCACTTGCAGATTCACATGGGATGAGTCCAGTATGAGGCAAAGGCAGTGATTTCACCCCTCAGTGACTCAGTTCTAACCAGGGACAGTGGGGGGGGCAGTGTGTCTTCCAGGGAAATTGTGGCAATGTCTGGAGACATTTTTATTTGTCCCAGCTTGGGGAGGGAGTGCTCCTGGTGTCTGAATGGAGGCCAGGGGTGCTGCTAAACATCCTGACATGCACAGTTCAGCCCCCCGCATCAGAGAATGATCTGGTCCCAGATGCCAAGAGTGCTGAGGACACTGGTACCTATTCCTCTTTGATTCTGCAAGATTCCAGGTACACCTCTTGGCTGTTTGGTCCTGCAGATATCTGCCTGGCCAACTCATTCCACATCTTTCCTATTTTTGCTCAAATGCCGCCGCCTCCTCGATGAGACCTATTCTGACCACCTTATTTAAAATTGCAACCCTGCAACTCTCCTCCCTCTTATCTTGCTTTAAAAAACCCCAAATCCATAGCATTTCCTACTTTCTTGCATCCTCTGTATGTATGTTGCTTATTTCCTGTGTTTCTTATTTATTGTCTGTCTCCAACAAAGAATTTACTTTTTGGTAAAAACACATTGACTGGTGTTTTCCTAGTGTCTAAATAATCCTTGGCACATAATAGATGCTCAATAAATATTTATTGACTCCAATGATGCCCGTAAGTAGATTTCTGATGCACTAGAGTGCACGCAAGGTCCTGAGGACTCTGACAGCAAAGAAACTGGTATTGCTCTGTCTTACACGGGTTTCTCCGTCTCACTTGACCATGGACCCTGCTCCCCCTCTCACTTCATCCCCCATCAAATGCACCCATCCTGCACAACTCGTGTGACCGGTGCCACTCTGTTCCACTCCTTTCTGGGGATGTCGGAGGGCAAAGATTCTGAAGAGAAAGTTTGGGGAGCCCTGGACAAGGTTGTGCGCAGAGCCGCCACTGGGTCTGGAGGCTGGCCACCTGCCAGCCGGGAGGGGAGCCTCAGCTGGACAGCACTTCCTTTGCACCTGTGCAAATATTATGTTTTATGAGGCCTGGAAAGAGCAAGACAGCATATGCCCAGGGGCATTCTTTGGAGGAGCTGGGAAAATAAGCTGTGGACTAACGGAAAACAGGCAGTAGTCCTGTGAAAAATCAGGCTGTGTGTTTAGAAGATGCGGCCCAGCCTGGGTGTCTCTTTGGAGGGCGTGCATGCTGGGAAGTGATATCTGGGGAATGGGGACCAGCTGGATTCAGAGGGATGCTGGCATTCCAGCCTCCATCCAGGGCATGGGGAAGAAAAGGTGAGGGGCCTGAGTGCATGCTGAGGTCAGCGGGGAGTACTGAAAATGAAGAGGACAGCAGTCTTCATGGATGGGTGGCCTGGACCCCTGGGTCATGAAGGCCAGAGCTGGGGCCTCAGCTCAAGAGAAGCTAGAAGCTTCTAAGCACTAGCATACTTCCTAAAGGACTGACCTTTCTAATGAAACAGCACACTGCTGTCCCCTGACATGTTGGACACGGGCCCCGGTGGCCAGCTGGCTCTGTCCATGCAGCTTTGTGCCCACGACATCCCTGGTCCCTGCAATGCAGCGTGAAAAGTGGGGCCAGACCCGAGTTCAAATCCCAGCTGTCACTGACTTGCTGTGTGACCTTGGACAAGCTGGTTAACCTCTCTGGGTCTCAGTGTCTTCATTACTAAAATGGAGTAATAGCGTTCCCACCTCACAGGGGATCGTGAGGATTAAGTGAGCTAAGTACACAGTGGGAGTCTGGACTACCACGCACCCAGAAAGCACTACATAAATGTCATGGCTGTTACTCAGTTATCCAATTCCTCTCCTTCTAGCCCTCAGTCCCTTGGCCCTGTCACTGGCCTTGCTCTGGCCTTTGGTTTAAGTTTCTAGGGCTTGTCCCCTGCCTCCAGATATTTTTAGTTTCCCAGGCCTGGGTCTTCAACCCTCATTTTGGCTTCCTTTGGTTTCTCCCCCTGGATCCATAGTGGGCATGTCTGGTTGGCAGTGTCATGTTGTGTTAGCATGTTATCAGTAAGAGCATGGAGTCTGGGGTCAGAGAGACGTGCGCTCAAATCCTGGCTCTGCCATTAGCAGCCTGTGATTTGGGATCAATATCTGGCCTCAGTTTCCTTATTTGTTTGTTTGTTTATTTATTTTTGAGAGAGAGAGAGAGAACGAACAAGTGGAGAGGAGGGTCAGAGAGAGAAGGAGGAGCAGACTCTCCGCTGAGCAGGGAGGGGGTCAATCCCAGGACCCTGAGATCATGACCTGGGCCAAAGGTCCAGGTCCTGAGCCATCCAGGCGCCCCTCAGTTTCCTCCTTTAGAAAATGGGTATGAATAATCCTTAGCTCACAGGGTTGTTATGGAAATTATGAGTCTGAGAACCGTGAAAAATAACACCAAAAGATGAATGGAAATGCATGTTCACCATGGAGAATATTGGAATGGAAATTCCAATCGAATTAGCTGTTCCCAAGGTGCTATTTGTAGTGGGCTGAGAGAGGGAGATCCTGAGTTCAAATCCTAACTCTGCCATTTACTAGCTATGTGACCTGGGGTAAGTCACTGCTCCTCTCTGGGTTTCAGAAAAATCCTTTGCTCCCAGAAGAAGCCCTTTCATGGCTTCTTTTCATCTTCTAAGCTCTGAGGTCCTAGCCAACATCTTCTTCCTGACCCAGTTCTCCAGAGAGACCCAACCTGGCCTGGGCATCTGAGCTCTGAACCCCTGGGTCCCTGAGCGTACATACTGTTGATCTGCACCCTGGGGTCCACCATGCCAAAGTCCAGAGTCCTATTCCCACTTCCCTGAGGGATTCTGTGGGGGAGGACAGGAGGCCTCCTTCATTGGGAGGGCACCATAAGTAGTGGTCTCTGCACTGCCTCTGGCTCAGGTCACCCAAGGCTGTGGCGAGCCCTGCCAACATCTTTCTAGCTCCTGGAGCTGGATCTCTGGATGTGTCCAATACCACCAAGCCTATCTGAGTTGGGTACACATGGCCAGCTCCGGCACACATGGCCTTAGATTTAAGTCAAGCTGCCATCCAACCTTGGGATCCACCCCACTTCCCATTCAACAAATACTAATCGGGCACCTAATCAAGCGAGACACTGTTTTAGGCACTAGTGATGGAGGAACTAATAAAACAAAGTTCCAGGTCTCTGGCAGACTGGTTACTGTTCACCAAACTCTACTTCCCCTTCTGGAGAAGGATTATACTTTCCCATCTCGCTGAATTCAGGTTTGGCCAATGGAATCTGAGTGGAATTATGTGTAGCAGGGAGTTTATGCTTTGCCACATTCTCTTTTCCCTCTGGCAAGTCACCTGTGATATTCCAGATAGTGGCTCTCCTTCAGCCTAGGTCTTAGAGGTCGGTCGTGTTGTGGGAGTAGAGCCCGTAGCTGACCCATGGTTGGAAAGGGTGTGAGGAGTGAACCCTTGTGCCTCTGAGGCACTGAGCTTTGGGGGTGGTTTGTTAATGTGGCAGAACCTAGCTTACCCTGACTGACACACCATCCTTACGGAGATTCTATACCAGCAGAGACGAGACACAATAAATGGTAAACAAATGAATGTGTAACATAGTATCAGACGCTCTGGAAATACTGAGGAAGGCAGAGGGATACAAAGTGATGGGAGTGGACTGAGGAGGCCCTGTGGAGGAGGTGACATCTGGCCTGAAGGAAGACAAGAAGTGAGCCAAGTTGATATTAGAGGGAAGACCTTTCCAGGCAGGGAGGCCAGTAGATGTAAAGAGCCTAAGGTCAGTCTGTGGCCCATGTGTTCAAGAAACAGCAGAGGCCATTGTGCCTGGAGCGTAGGAGTGGAGAGGAAAATTTCTGGAGAGTGAGTGGAGGCAGGTCACATCCTACGTGCTACAGTAAGGATGTGGGATTTGATGTAAGTGTGCTGGGAAGCTCTTGGAGGGTAGACAGCAGGAAAGTGATGGAATGTCACTTGTTTTACAAGACAGGCTCTTCTCTCTGTGTAGAGCAGACCACAGGGTGAGCAACAAAGCAGGGAGGCCCATCAGAAGGCTACTGCAGCTTCTTGCAGGCGAGGGCTCATGGTGGTTTCCCCTGGGGCGCTAGAGAATCAAAAGGGAGAGAGGAGTCTCAGTGCCCCTGTTGAAGGGGTGTGTAGTGAGGGCTACACTGGCTTTGGTTGGAATTTCCATCCCAATATTCTCCATGGTGAACATGCATTTCCATTCATCCTTTGGTGTTTTTTTTCACGGTTCTCAGACTCACCTGGGAACATGTGAAAATGCAAAGGGTCCACACCCTCCCTGATCCCTATTCTGTTGGATTCAAGCATCTTCAGTAAGAAGCCCAGAAGGTCCTGTTGCAGCTGACCTGGAGACCATACAATGAGAAACACAGTCTTAGAGCATATGCAGAAATCACATAATTCAGGGACCCTCTGATCTACTGGGGTTGGACCTGGAGGTGCCCAAGCAATCTCTTCTATGTCAAGAAGTTGAATGATTGTTCCATCACAGGGAAACTATTCAGAGCTCATACTGACTGCATAATAGACTGAGAATTCCCTCTAAGAATAAGAATGCTAAAGGAGGTCATCAGGTCATTCCTACCTGATTAGCCCCTCATCACTTATGGGGCACAGCTTGGTTCTGAGAATGGACGTGGGGGAAGGGGTTGGGACTGCGTGAGGTCTGTGACATTTTTGCAATGAAAGGGGACTTTTAAAAAGTTTAATTTTAATTTTTTTAGAGAGAGTGCCCATGTGTGAGTGGTGGGGAGGAACACAGAGAGAGGGAGAGAGAATCTTAAGCAGGTTTCACACTCAGCACAGAGTCCAACACAGGGATTGATCACATAACCCCGAGAATATGACCTGAGCCCAAATCAAGTCAGGTGCTTACTGGCTGAGCCACCTAGGCACCCCTGACAAGCTTTATTTTAAATGACATATCAACTTTGGTCCATCTTATTTCCCTGAGAAACATCCATAGCCTTGCTCCCATCCTGCCACTAGTCATTAACATAGGAGAAAATCTCCCAAGATCCCGTAAGCCAGGACATCTCTCTCATTCCCATTTATTCCAGGATCCCTCAGAGGCCCCTGCTCTTCGGAGGGCAGTCGTGGTACTGGACCATGTGCATGTAGTCATTCTCAACCAAAGCCCATTTGCATCCAAAACAGAAGTCAAAATCCAAATCGAAAGCCCTCTAGCTCTTTGGACAGGAACAAAATTTGAACCATAGGAAGGAGGGAATCCAAGGGGAGTCAGCACCAAATAGTTTATCAGACAAATACCTTCTGGGCTTTTAGCTCTTGAGGATTTAGGACAGAGTGGGACTGCACTCACGCCAATCTCAGGAGACTGCAGGGTAGTCTAAGAGGTGGCCTCCATTTCTTGCATCCCTCCGAAGTTATTCCCTCCCATTTGCCTGGTGTTCATCTCACTCTTGCTTTTTGAAGCCATGAACAGGATCGTGGTGTGGTGAGCAGGGGCAGGGGTGGGGGGTGGAGGAAGTGGGCAGCTGGTGAGTGATGAGCAGGTGGCTTACACCTGGAAGAGGTAGCTCATACTATGATGTCATGGTAACAACTGTGATGTCACAGCTGATACTGAGAACACGGGCTGAACTAGTGCTCCCAGATGAGTTGTTGGTCTTCTCCTCCTCTGACCTTTCCCTCCACACTGTCCCACATCCAGGCCCACTGGGCCTCCTTCCATTTCTGCTGCCACACCCAACCGCCTTGCTTTCCAGGTGAAGCCACACTAAAAGCAGAGAGCACTTACGTCTATCCATGATACCCTGTAGGTCCATCCCCGTGCCAGCCACAGAGCCCTCCCAGACTTTAGCCTGGACCTGGAGCGACCTCTGTCCCTGAGCTGCCATTGCAGCGCCCTAAGCTGGTCACAGCAAGGCAGTTGAGGCAGCCAACTGGAGCATGATTTCAGGGTTTCTGCGCTTGCCCATACCTGGGCTCTGCTGTGTTAGGACCACACGTAGACTCCCCACCGCCCTCCACTCCCAAGCACAGGTACCAGATCTGGATCATCTCCAGTTTCTATAACTGGAATTTTCTCTTTAAACTCTGTGCTTCTGTTCTCTGTTAATCAGCAGGAGTCTGGGCACGTGGGGAGGGGAGCACGTGGGGATGACAGAAGCGATGGAGGACCGCCCGGTTCCATTTAATTCATTCATGGAGAATTTAGCCTGTGTGGGTCCTGGGTTAGCCGCTGGAAGACAGCAATGAATAAGACATCACCGGAACAACCGCATCCTTGACAAGTCCTTCCCTGCAAGAAATTTGAACTAGTTCGGGAGGAAAGCTAGAAGAGAGAGAATTCCCATACAGAGTGATAATGGCCACAATAGTGAGAAATACCGATGTGTTGGGAGCACGGGGGAACCCCCGAGTTGGGGAGGAGGAGGCAGACAACCCAGAGGAGATGCTAGAGAAGATGCTCTGTGAAGTCTTGGCATGAGCTGGGTGGAAAGGTTTGGAGATAAGACTATTTTGAGCAGAGCAAAGAGCAGGTGGAGAGTCCCTGAGGCCCTTGTGGGCTGGGCCCGTCAAGGAACGGTGGGCAGTTTTGTGTGGCCAGAACACTGAAGGCATGGAGAGGACATGTGCTGGACAAGACCCTGAGGCCACTCTTAGAAGTTTGGGCTTTATCCTGTAGACAGGGGTCAGCAAATCTTTTTTGTAAAGGACCAGATAGAAAGTGATTTTGGCTTTTTGAGTCATATCATGTCTGTCTCAGTTGCTCATTTTTGCTCTTGTAGAATGAGAACGGTCATTGACAATATATTTACAAAATGGGTGTGGCTGTGTTCCAATAAAACTTTATTTACAAAAACAGGTGATGGGGCCGGATTTGGCCCATGGCCTGTGGTTTGCCAGTCCTGATGTAGACAATTGGGAGGGGGTTACTTGAGGGTTTTAAGTCAGAGACAGTCTGGTACTCAGTATTGATTGACAGATTGATTTGATCATCTATTCAGCAAGCATCTATTACGCTCCTAACATGTGCCAGGGGTTGGAGGAAGCCCTGGGGATCAGAGATGAGAAAGACATAGGTCCTATTTTCAGAAACCTCCAATTCATTGGAGGGGAGTGTGGACAGCAACTAGACAGTTGTCTCTATGAGGGTAGGGTTCATGTCTGTTTTGGTCAATACAACACTTTCAGAACATAGTACACAGTATGTGCTCAATAAATATTTGTTGTGTGAATGAATGAACGAGTTGGATCCCCAATTCATATGGACTCTGGCAAGCATTGTGACTGAGGTACAGGAGGTGCAGTGTTTGATGGGACATAAGAGCAGTGAGAAATTCACTGTTACTGGGAATGTGTGTGTGTAAAAGAGAGAGAGAGAGAAAAGAGAGAGATGGGTGGAATCTGACTTGAACTCTGGAGGACAGATGGGACTTTCATGTTTGAAACTGGCAGGCCTAGAGGACGAGTGGGTGGTGGGGGAGGGACTAGTCAATTTCACTTTTCCACCCCATCTCCCCCATTTCTTTTGGGTTCTTCTATTAGAATTATCACCACCCAGGCAGGTGGGCACCTAAACACTGGAGCAATAGAAACCTTTAGGAAGCATCTGTGATCTATAAAAATTGCCCCCATCCCTCTGCACATTATTAATTGGGAGTCTCCCCCATGCGATTCTGAATCATTTTGGCCACCTTGTCCCCCTCCTGTAGCTTTTGTTGTCCCTCCATTGGGGAGGCTAGATCACACCTGGTGGGTGACCTAAGTAAGTCCATCAGTAGAAATCATTTCCCGCAGCTACCTCCAGCCCAAGCACACTGCTCTGTAATAATGATGCCATAAATGCAAAAGCAAATATTATTAAATTTTAGGATTGAGATTTATGGATGCTGATTTCAGGGGCATGGAGAGCCTGTATTGCTTTGCTTTTAAGTTTTCCAAGCACCTATCAGGATGTTGAACAGCTGGAGCCTGGAGCAGGGGCAGAGAGGAGCCCAGGAACCCCTCAGCTCTGACGCGGCTCTAACCCCAAAGCTAGGTAAGTGGTAGAGTCCAAGGGGCTTGGAGTTGGAATCAAATGATTTCAGGAGAAGGGACTTTGCCTCTGTGAGCTTTGGCTTCCCTATGTATGAAGAGGATTAATTCATTCAGTCAACAGATATTTATTGAGAACCTACTATGTGCTAAGCACTGTGTGATGCACACCTCAGAGGCTCATTGAAGGGATGAGAAAAATGTGTGAAGGGTCAGTTGTAGGCACAGAGTTACTTACATGACTCTAACGAGAGCTAGGTATTACGCTTGTCCACGGACCTAGATTTCTTACATGTTCATCATTCAATCACTAAACTTCTAAAAAATAGCCTTTTAATTTTAGAATAATTTCACATTTACAGAAAA